>JASUDE010000294.1:23526-60616 GCA_034509685.1 Colletotrichum cereale | reverse complement strand
AAAGTGAATAAAGTGGTAGTGGTGGTTGTGATAGTATCATTTTTGGGGTGACCGAAATGCAGGGGTGACCGAAAAGTGGGTGCTTTGACTTATCCTCCTGAGGGGTAAGTACACTATCTATACTTCTAATGTTTTGAATCAGAAACGCACTAACAATAAGAAGCTGTATGCAACTCCGTGACAGTAGAAAGATAAAGAATGCTGAGAATTTTGCTTTGTTTGCTCTGGAAGTTAAAGCTAATCCAGAACGAGCAAAACTTCAAGTTGATATGACATCATCAGAAGGAAAAGGCGAGATTGCGAGGAAACTATTAAAATCCTAGCGTACAGAAGACCTATAAACCTTGAGCCTAGTTAAAGTATAAGCACTAGTACAGTCTAGTAATTCTAAGTTAAGATGTATATCAAAAGTTGAAGTATATAGTAAGACATATAATATTAGATGTAAAATGTACTTAATTTTATAGAAGTAATATAGCTAACGTGATGCCTTGGAAAAGTTGGATCGCATGCAGTGCGTACATATCCTGTTCAGTAGCTACTAGGCGTCTGTAGGCTAACTCTAGTTCTGTTATACTTGTGAAATTGTAATAGTAAAATGATAACTGTAAAATTGCCTGTAATTTAGCTGTCTGTAAGGTTGATCATACTATAAGGTCCTTTTGAAGGGTTATATTGCCATTATCATTTGTTTTATGAGGTGTTTTTCTATGTTTCTTTTTCTTATACTTATACCACCTCTAAGGAATTATGGCCTTTACAAGCAGTAAATTACATCTAGGCTTGAGTAGTGCTCTAACATGCTAATATCAAACGCCGTCCCATTTATACACCTGCTCGCCCTGCTTACCAGCTCACCATAAACATCATCCAAGAAGGAAATAAAATAGCCAGAGCGAGGTGAACGGCTGCCTCATTTTATTCCCTTTGAGAGACCACCTCGTTAGTAGCCATATTTTCAACAGGATTCAGAGAACTTGGTGGTTGACTATGCCATTCCCGTCTAATCCAGTCCTCACAGCAAGGGATCTTCTTCGAGTATCTGACCATACGCCCTTTCTATCAGATCTGCTCGTTCAGGACTCCTTGACTGAAGATCGAATTCGAAGGCTTTTGGCTGAACATTGAAACCTTCAACAAAATCGTATAGCGGAGGTATGATATCTTCGCCTTTGCCATCCTTGGCCCTCGAAATGTTGCAACCCCAGGCAAGCAGTGCAATCTTGAGATTTAGACTTCGTTCGGCAATGCTGATGCCTTGGCATATCCTACGTCCGTGACCAAAAGCAGAAAACTGCTGCAGGTTGGGATAGACGCTCAGAGGTTCCTTGTACGTGGGGTACTTGGGATCCAGCCACCGGTCAGGGTTGAAGAGTTCAGGCTCTGGGTACTGCTCTGGATCCCGCTGGATTGCCCACTGCACGGCGTGCACGACCGTGCCCTTCTTCAAGAAATAGCCCTGATATGTGTCGTCCTCTATAAGCCGATGTGGGAAACCCCCGGCCGTGATGGGATAGTATCGTAACGTCTCCTTGACGCATGCTCTAACCAGTGGAAGCTGCGGCATATCGCTGAAAGTCGGCAATCTTTCAGGCCCGACAACGCAGTCGACCTCGCTCTGGAGTTTTTCGAACCATCCCGAGTTCCGCACCATGCAGAGTATAAAGGCCGCAAGCGCCGACCCGGAAGTTGTCGCGGCTGCTTGGAAGACAGACCCTAACATCCAGTTCGCCTCGCGTCGCGTCAGTCCCCACTGCTCCTTGGTTTCTTTCCAGTTCCCCGCCCAAGACGGCGATTTGCTTCGGTCAACGAGCTCGTGAAAAAAGGATTCGTCGCGACGTCTCCGTGCTCTGAGATACTTCTTCCAAGGTGCAAGCCACTCGGGCAGATACATGAGTGACGGGACTAAGTCAACCAGGTATGCGCCTGGCGAGCCCACACGTTCGAGTTCGTGGACGATGTCAAGAATCATCCTAGCGTCACGGTCACGCCCGCTCTCAAGCCGCAGACCGTAGATGAGTCTTAAGCCTAGTCCAACACTGAAGCGCTCAAAGAGTGATTCGTAGTCTTTCGGTTTTCGGATGAGATCTCGCAGCAGCCTCACTGCCTCAACCCTTTGTTCGGTTTCATACAACGGCGCAACAGGCGACATGGTCACCTGGTGCAGAAACCTGCGATACTTCCGCCATTTCTCATCGTACGGCAGCAGCAAAAGCATGTGATCATCAGTCAGAAGATGAGACGAAGCGGGCGCATAGTGTCGATCACTGTACAGATTGCCTCGCTGGCGTAAAAGGTCGTTGGCGGCGGTTTCGGTGCCGAGCAAGACATGTTCTTGACCCAGCAAAGAGAGGCGAACGATGGGGCCGTGCTGCTTGATAAGTTCGTGGAATGCAAGCCAAGAATGAACCGGCGGGATCGAGAGTAGATTGCCAATGAGGGGTTTAGGTTTAGGACCAGGCGGAAGAGTAGTCCCCGGTGGAAGATGCGGCTGCTTGGGACGCAGGGCGGCATAGACGAGGGCAAGGAGGATCGCCGCGCCGGCCGCTAGATACGGGTCGACGATACTTCCAAAGGGAAACATTGCTTAGTGGGGCAGGCGTGTCTGTCGATGATGGCGGCGAAGGGTGGACATGTTTCAACATGCAATGCTTGAGAGTATGATCATGATCGATATATTATTGAGCTTTGAGAATTTTCAATGCCGGGTGTTTCTTTGTCTCGGTGAAGACCCCGCACAATAGGAGTGGTCTTATCGTCCCCACCCCCACTAGTTTTCATAGATACCAATTGAATGAAGCGCTTTCGACATCTAGCCTAAGGATGGCATGTCGTACTCCCTTTAGCGTCATGTGGCATGAGTCATGACTATTTAGGATGCTCTAGGCTTCTTTGTTTATGTGAGTTCTTATCCTTCACTGCAAGCGCTTGCACAATAAGGGTGTTTGACTGGCCTGCATAACTGTTCAAGCTGGGTGGCTGTCTTGTGACTTCTTCTCTCAGGGAGATCTTCAAATGAAACTATTATGTGGTGTTTAACCTCATGCCTAGCATTAGACTAGCTACAACATTCACTGCACCAAGGCAACACAGCACAAAACGTTCTTCTCAGGATAACAAGCAAATTAACAAGTTGTTCTTCTATTATTCTGGCATAAATGCTCTGCTCGCATGTAGATGCGCTGACTTTTCCCTCCCTTGTGCAGTGACAATAGACTGGCTTACAGAAACCGTTTTCAACAGGATGCCATCTTCCAGCGAGACTGTCCAAGGACTGAATCGCAAAGAATTCATATATCGCAGGACTAGTACGTACATGGCCCTGGCCAAACTACGAAGCGTAGTCGAGCACGCGTGTGTTTCGCTTGTATGGACTGACAAGATTTCTGTGACAAGCAAAAGTATGTGTGAAATGATAACATAGAAGGGCGCTTGCGTATGATAACTAATAGCAACAACGTCGCAAGCACCAGTACAACAAGATGAGGAGGCGCCGAGTTCCAAGCCCCAGCCGCTTTGACTGACACCACCATAGCTATGAAAAGACCCTAAACACAAAGCTTGTCGTTAAATCTTCAGTGGTATAGTATAATGCGTACTTGCTTGCTTTCTTTGTGTATTATTCTTGGTTCACGAGGTGCAACTAATCGGATGAGATCGCACTTTAATCTCGAACGACGTGATGTTTCGTCTGTACCTCATCACGGAATGGACGGGTCGAAGACAGCCCACCGAGAATGTACCAGCTGCTAGTATCTTCACCGACCTAAATATCAACGACCTGTCTTTAAGAATAACGTTATTTCCAAATTAACAGAATACATAATGCCCAAATTCGAGTTTCGTATGAACAGTAAATGGCGAAACCTGTGTGTTGGCTGCAGATGCACTCGCATAGCCAGACGGTAGGGATCTCACATGTCACCGACATTTATCGAACGCGATTATCCCCAAAACCTTATGTTAAATTGGTACCCTTAGGTGCCAGCAGAAGAGAATAAGTCTTAACCACATTTCCCATTACATGATCCCAGTCCGCAGTGTCAGGTGCCTGACAAGGGGGATCCGGTGGGCCGCCGGTGGGCCCCCATTAGTCAGATAGATGAGGGATAAAACCCTTATTTCGCCCACGATAGTGAGGGCAGATTCGAATGTTGTTACACCACTACCCCTACCTTCAGCTAAGTGTCCCTATCGTTGACTTCTTCACTCGGACTGCCAGCACCTCTGACACGCAGCCCCTGCCTACCGCCCCCCTCTCCAACATGGTCCAACTGCACGCTTCATGTAGGGCATTCAATCAATAACCAGGAGATGGCAAAGAAGAAAGAATTTGCAAAACAGCCTGCCGGCCACAGCGAACCGTCATGTCTATCATGCGCTCCACTGACATTGGCCGCCGCCGTTGCCCGAAAGCTCACCTTTGCCCGTGGAAGCGAATCAAGCCGCAGTAGGCTCAGCGCTGAGGACCAGGCGAGCAAATTTATTGCAGTTACCTGTGCGCGAGTCGCAAGTGGGAGCGGCAGCCAGGCAGGTGATGGTCGACACCGTGTAGGTTGAGTAGCGGGGTGCAACACTCGCGGTCTGGGTGCGAGTGATGTACGCGTATCTGTAAAGGCAGACAGACTGGTCCGTGACAGTCGCCGTCTGAGTGATTGTCGCGGTGGCAGTCTCGGTCACGGCCGCAGTGATGGTCGAGTTGACAATCTCCGTCGCGTACGAGGTCGTGGGGATGACCTCGGTTGCGTAGATGGTGGTCGGGACTGTGGCAATGTTGTACTGGGTGGACTCGACGACGGCAAGCTGAGTCTCGTAGAGGGTGGTGTCGACGATGGCCGTGGCAGTGGTGTAGATGGTGCTTCCGATGGACGTGGTCTCGTCGACAGTTTGCACGCGTGTTTCGGTGGAATACTGCGTGGCATACACGACGGTGGGCATAGTCGTGGTCTCGTCGAGGAAAACCGTAGAGACTTCCGTCGTGGTCTCGTAAGCGGTGCTGGGCAAGGTTGTGACGTCCGTAAAAGTGGAGTATACGGTAGTTGGCTCGCCGGTCACGGTTGGAGTGTGAGTGACGGTCTCCGAGGCCTCGACAGTAGCACGGGCAGTGCGGGTCAGGGTCTCGGTTGCCGCGGTGGTTCTCGACGTGTAAGTTAGAACGAGGGTCTGGGTGGAGGCCGTAGTCCTCGACGTGTAAGTAAGCACAAGGGTCTGGGTGGCGGCTGTGGTTCTCGACGTGTAAGTCAGGACGAGGTTCTCCGTGGCAACGGTGGTGCGAGCCGTTGCTGTAATGATGCGGCTCTCGGTGGTAACGGTCGTTTTGACGGTCTTGGTAACTGAGGTAGTGGCATCAACGATAGCGGTGACAACGCGGTTGTCAAGGCCACTAGTGACGGACGCAGGGATCGGGACCCCAGAACCATCGGGAGCTGCGGGGACAGCGGCGGAAGTGACGGTAGGATCAGCTACTTCAGGGACCATGGAGGAGATGGCAGCTGCTGAGGCCATTGCCACCATGGGGAGGAGGCTGGCAAGAGACTTAATGATCTGCATTGTTGCGGCTGATGGATTGTGCACGTATGTGTTTGAAAAGAGGGTGTAATTGGGATCGAAGCGAGTGAAACCTTGCAAGTACAAGTTGTCCAAAAGGAGTGTGGAAGAGGTGAAGGGAGGAGGAGGAAAGCTCGTTGACTGATGGTGATCTAAAGAGTATGATGAGAAAAAAGATGGTGAGATGGAGGATGACCATATGCGTATTATATGTCCATGTTCGAGGCTAGAGGATTGCAGATGTGTTCGTGACTTGGAGCTGAAAGAGACACTGCATACAGACTGTTGTGCTGGAAGATGGCAGGATAGCTAGCTAGCCAACCTTACACAGCGGCACGAGGCTTGCGTGCAAACGACAACTATCGCTTCATGGCTTACAGCGTGCAGAAAGCTATTACGGAGCCCACGGATCCGCCGCCTCCTTCATTATCCATGCTTTCGAGGATCCGAACAGGTCAGCAGCCCGAGAAGTCGGTAAAGATCTCGATGCTATCACGTGGTGTGTGTCCAAGGACGAGGGTCAAGGCACGGCAGAGTTGAGGTCCCTTCGCATCTTGACCAGTAATAGCCAGCTGCTACATCTCGTTGAATGACTTGACAGAGGTCAGCTTGACGTTGCGTTGTTGCTGAGATGACAACCCAAGTTAGCTCAGCTTGCTTCTCATTTCAAAATTAGTCCTCGTTCAGGACTGCGTCTCCGGTGAGCGGTGTGCCCGAGGCGCTTGGGGCAGCAGCGCTGGATATTGGGGCAAGACCACAGCAGTTTCTTCAATGTGGTCCGATGCTGGCTTCGCTAATCATGTGGAAAAGGCGGCACTAACGGGGTGGGAGGAGGAAGACGGGAAGTCAAAAGAGGAGGGGTCCGTCCGGGCGGAAGGCGGATCCTCCTCCGCCGGAATATACGTACCACCTCGTTTCGTGCATAAGCCATCGATTGTTCAGCCTGGAAGGGGTTGAGATATCAGCCCCTGACTGACTGCAGGACACACTAGGAGTTGAGCAAGGGATGAACGGCGCTATACCTTAATACCCTGCTGCACCCATGCTAGATCTTTCTTGAAGCCGCAGGCCTCTGAACAAAACACAATTACCGTGCAGTGTTTTCCTCTAGACTGAGCTACTAGTTCAACTGTGGCTTGTGGCAATGCCGTACCTGACGACTAGGGTCTTCAGCTCATGAACGGCAGATGCAGCTTGTTGCGACCTCTGTCTGTCGAGCGGACCGCTGCGATGTTGCTTCTTAGCACGCGATGGCGCAAAAAACTTTTTTCTGGTGTTGTCAACTGAGACGGCCGGAGGATGAAATATCATACGATTTTCGGAATTTCTGCCGACGGCATGGTCGGATTAAGCGTTTCCACGGATTCGGGTCCCTTGAAGGTCGCCTCCGATATCCAGGGGCGAATGATGACCCTGGTATTGGAAAAGTTTGGGTAACATGCCCCTGAGTCGACGGAGAAGCATGATTCAAGATTGTCAACGTCTGCACAGGTTATTTGCAGTTGAATATATACATTAAATTTAGCTTTTATGACTATTACTGACTTGCAAACTTTATGTTTAACAATATAGCAACCCTTTCCAATTAAATTCTAACAAATTAAATCATCAGAAGTATGAATCAGGTATGAGAACTGAAGGTGAATGTTTGAAGTCGAGGCGTATGCATTGGTAGATTTGGGAACTGCATTTTCTGCCGGTGATTAAAGCACTTCGGGCCGCGAAGGAGGACGTGAGATGGGGCTTTCTGGCCGCTGCACTCCAGCTTTTCCCTCCTCTGCCTTCGACAGCTCGTCTTTGGACGGAGTAGCTGGCGCGGATGACGCTGTGACGCCCGACATGCCCCAGACAGCATTGCCGAGATTCATCGCGACGGCCGAGAAGATGATGATGGACATAAAAGGAGAGACGAGCTTGTTGACGAAAAACCCAAGGATGATCTTGTGGGCACGTTGACGCAGGGATGGCTCCACGGCCAGGCAAACGCAGAACCAGATGACGGGGAACTGTCCGACCACGAGGAGAGGCAGGATATCCAAGATGCTGAAGGCGTTGACGAGCGCGCGGATGAACAGGATCGTATTGAGCACACGGTAGTAGACCAGCGTCTGGCGGGCAATATCGATGGCCGCGGCAATCCGGGTGATCAGGATCATGTTCTCGCCGGCAAAATAGAAGTAGTTGTTGAAGTAGGCGTTGGACCCCCACCGCCGGCGCTGGTGGACGTAGTGCTTGAAAGACTGGGGAGCCACTGTCTCCGAGACAGCATCGGGCACGAAGATTGTGCGCAGCTTCTTGTCCTGGCTAAGCATGCAGTATGTGAGGCGACGGTCTGTGCCGAGGTTCTGGACCTGGTGATGAACGACCCAGTTCTCCTTCACTGGCCGGGCGTATTTGGCAATTGCCCCGGCCATCTCCTTGCGGACAGCGACCATGGTGACGCAGCCGGGCAGACAAGTGACCTTGCCGATGAAGCCCTCGGCACGGCGACGAACGAACTGGCCGAAGGTGTACTGGAGCTGCTGGTAGAGGTTCCAGAAGGACCACTCATACCCGGGCTCCAGCTCGACGAGGACGAGTCCACAGGTCGCAATGGCGTTTTTGTCGCGGGCTAGGGCGTTGGCGAGCTTGGCCACGCAGCCTTTGTGGATGACGGAATCGGCGTCGGTGCAGAAAACCATGTCAAATGCGCGGAAGTCGGTGCCCTCGGTCAGCTGGGGAAGGACTGAGCCCCAGATTTCCTCGCGAAGGAGGCGGGTGTACGTGGGCATGTTCTCGCGCGGCGCATTGAAGAGGTCGTGAGTGAGCACGAGCGAATCCTTCTTTCCGCTGTTCTTCACCTTCTCAATGACAATGACGGGCACATCCTGCATGAAGCCGGCGGTGATCTTGAGGGTGCTCTCCTTGTACTTGAGGGAGTGGTAGGGGCGTTCAAAGTCGGCGACGATGCGCGAGAACTCGCTCTTGATGTTCCTCGGCTTCCCGTCCAGGACAATGCACATGACTTGCCTGTGGGGCTCGCAGCCGTTGTCACGCAGGGAATAAACCGTCTTGATGAGCTGCTCCTCGCTCTCCGAGTAGGCGGGGATCAGAGAGAGGATCCAGCGCTGAGAGACCGGCGCCGGCGGGCGGAAGCAACGGTAGATGGAAGTGCCGGCGAGGCAGACCATGGACAGCAACGAGGACAGGAAATCCTTGCACTTGACGAACAAGATAAAAATGAGGGTCGCCAAGCCGATGTTCCCGAAACAGGCGACCGCAGCGAGGCCGATGTTGAGGAAGAAGACGATGACGATGAAGAGAATCCTCTGAGTGGTGAGTTCTCTCGGGGTGAGCTTTTTGCCGGGGTTCAGGGGCTGGCGAAGAATGGGCCAGCCGTAGTCGGTGACAAACTCTGATGGTTTCTCGACAAAGCCTTGGTCCTGGCCCAACCTGCTGGCGCCGGTCTTGCGCTTTTGGTTTCCATCGGAGCTCCGAGATGAAATGGAAGTTCGCGGAGTGGTCGGTCGGCTGTCACTGGCTGCGGAGTAGGCGTCCCACTCTCCTTGGCTTCGCCACGAGTTCGGCGTCCCGGGACGAGAAACACGGGACGGGGGGTGATAAGGCGATATATGCGTGCTCTGTCGTTGAGAGAGTGTCTTGACGGTCCAACGCTTGTCCTCGGTATGGGCAGCCGTAGGCCGCGAGATCTCTGGGGGAGTCATGGTTCTGCGGGTATTGATGAGAGAGTGGCTAGGATACGGAATATCCTTGTGAAAGAGTGGCACCAACAAAAAGTCGGGAGGAAAGGAACGAAACACGACGAACGGTGAGGTCTAAAAATTGCTATCTGTCGCGAAAAAACGACGCCGTTAATTGCGGGCAGCAATTAACGCCTTATATCACATATGCCTTGTGACACTATCCAACAGGAGACGAAAGGGAACTGGGAAACATCGTGGGCCTTTCCAGAGACCACATTGTTTTTAATCAGTCTGGTCAGAGAAATCACGTCCATACGCTCCTTTGCCGAGAAGCGACCCTCACTGCAAGCAGGACGCCACTCTACCAGGGAGCTTTTGGTATTGGGGCATGTAAAATTACACCTTGTCAGCTGCGGCCTGGAATAGGAAGGGCTGGCAGCTGGGCCGACATACGATCGCTTTTGGTAGAGGAACGGTCACTCAGTCGGGAACTCACCGTGAAAAGCTACCGGTCCCCATCCAAGCGATGGGGTCTGGTGCTACGAAGCTTCAAGTCTGTCATTTCTTGTCAAAAGCCCGAAACTTGGCATTGATGGTTCTCCTGAAGCTGTCAATCTAGACTTTCGGTCCGTTCCTTGGCGGGTGATCGTTCTTTGCTGTCGGACAAGGAAGTTGATTGGATTACATACGGCAGCAACGTGCTGCAAGCTTTCGACTGTCTGAGCACATATCAGTTCATGCGCCATGAACTGATGCCGCTACCTTGACTTGAACGCTACGGCATTCCCTGTCTACCTATCAGCTAGAGCCTCACTTCTTCCCAAGAGGGGAATACCAGTCAGGCGAAGCCAACCGTCAAGTCGTTGTCAGTAAGAGACTAAGGTGCCCCCGCATAGTTATTGGGGTCACGGTTGTTAACGCTAGAAGATTGTTAGGGGGCCCAGGGTTGGCACTAAGTGCGCCTGCAGGGATCATATTCCACGTCCGCATGAGACTTAGGTTAAGCTTAGATGCCAAGACCCTAAACATACACTAGATGGATGGCATGAGGTTAGTCTGCCGGGATTACTACAAGGATTCTGAACAATACACTTTAGCTTATGCAACCACTCCCTTGGGTGCTTGGTCTTTCCGCTTTATTACAAGCAGAGATATTATCTAGTTTGACTGGGATCAGTGACTAACAGGGTAGGCGCTTGTAGCAGGTGCCAGCTACAGTATGTACCTGTAGGCCGGAAGAAACTAAGCCTACCAAGGTAGGGTCAAAGGGTTGACCTTCTATGGGTCATACAGACCGGCTAATCTACTAATTTGTGGGAGCATGAAGTTGTAACCAATCAGCCCTTTATGATAGTATATTGAGGATCCTCTCATAGCTCTAGCTAGGTAAGCCTGCAGTTTCTACATTTGCAAAAGTGGTTTGACGGAGTAATAGACTGACTTAAAACCGAACAGAGCAATAAATTACCGGGGTTCTAAGCTTCTGGGATTGGATCATTCAACCGCTCTCACTGCCGGCCTGCTAAGTCCTTCATCAAACACGTGACAAGCAACATGGGGCCCTTCATCCAGCATCAGCCTGTCAATCCGGGGAATCGCGTGCCATTATGTGACCCTCTCCTTTCGAGTTCAACAAATGATGAGCTGGTTTCAGTACCAAGAGACGTCAACGTAGGGGAAGATAAGTGACAAGATTCAGTGGTCAGTAGTAGAAGAAGCACAAGTGAGATGTCGGTCTCACAACGAGCGGCTCCGTAGTTAGAGCTCGTACCACATTGGGCTGTCATGACGACTAATCACTTAGGCAGTTTGTTCATCTTCCAGAAAAGGGCGAAGTGCAAAGAAAAGGAGTCGATCTAGGAACGAGGGACCAAAGCGAAAGGCGGGACGCCATGTGGCGACCCGGGCAGCCGGAGCTGTGCCGAAACCAGGTGCTCCCAGATACCCTTGTCAGGGACCGTATATGTCTTAGAAGCATACCTACCGGGGAACCTATACTTGTATAGCCACAGTTGGCTAACTACGCTCTCTCCTGCGCTATCCCCTGCAACGTCCGCTCATCCCGGTCTTCTGCGAGCAGCACCAGCTCACGATCCGATTGGAGCCAGCCGCGTCAAAGCTGCTGCAGTACAGACTGACGGAACTTCTTCTTTTCTTCGTTTTCCGCCACCATCGCCAAAACGGGTAATGAGGCTGAGAACATTGCTGCGTCGAAGGAAAGGAGCCCCACCCCGGAAGCCGGCCGGGATACAAGTTGGAGCGCTTGCCCTAGCTCAGGTGGCTCAGGGACGTGACGCCACGAACACTTTTGCTTCCCGTTAACGAGCCATATGGATGACCTCCAAGCTGAGATGGCTCGGACTCCAACTTGGTGCCTGCTCCCATTCCGCTCGCTTACCTTCAGCCTCCCAACCTGCTGTTAGGGTTCATGACAGCCGGGTGTCAAGTTTCGTGGCTCCCGAGTATCGTTTGTCGGGCGTGAGCCATCAGATTGGGAGACTGGGCTAGATCCCCTTTATCGACTCATCTCATCGTACAGAACGCTTCTTTTTTTCTTCTTTTGGTTTTTTTTTTTTTTTTTTTGCAGTTTTGGCGCTTCGCTAGACTGCTTCATGTCCGGTATAGCTGGCTCCGTGACGGCCCCTGCCATCTCGGTTTCTGCCAACACGTTCAGCTTGCGTTTCCGTCTCCTGGTAATTATTATTCTTGGTCGTGTTTGGGTGAACAAGGAAAAGTTTCCATGCTTTGATTGCGGCAGCTGGCTCGTCCTCCGAAAAGAAACCCACCTTGCGATCGCATATAACCCCCTTCACCAAACTCCATCTAAGAATGCGAATCCCCATCAACTCACGCGAGCAACCCTTTTCATCACATGCCTTCTATCTTAGCATTCTTGTCTTAGTCCCGAATTTGCCTTCGAGTTTCGGTCACTCCTTGTTCTAACCCCCTACTTGGACTGTTACCACATCATTGTCACCATGGAGGTCGCCTTGGACAAACCCTTCACCCACAGCCGCAGCCTCTCAGTGCCGGCTCCTGCCACACCTTCTCTGGAGGCACTAGGCCTTAGCTTGCCCAGATTCGACATCTTCAAGTCTACCCTCGAACTTCCACTGACACCTGTCACACCTCCCCCCGAGTACAAAGAACATTCCTTTTCACATGACGAGAAGATCATCGAAGTCTGCCCCATAGTCGACGCAAATGACCAACCTCTTGTTGCCGTCATCGGCGTCGGCTACGTCGGCACCCACTTGGTAGACTCTTTCTCTGCCCACTACAACGTCCTGGGCTTCGACGTTTCCGAGAGGAGAATCAACGAGATTCGCGAGCAGCTTGCTAGCGAGCGCATCCGTTTCACCACCTGCAAGACAGACTTGCGCGAGGCAACCCACTTCTTGATCTCTGTGCCAACCTTGCTCAAGGCAGACAAGAGCATCGACACCTCGTACCTTCAGAGCGCCATCGCTACGGTTGCTCAACATGCCAGACCAGGCTCGACCGTCGTCATCGAGAGCTCCGTGGCCGTGGGCATGACCCGCAGCCTCCTCGGCCCCGTCGCCCTCTCTCACGGCTTCTACGCCGGCATGTCCCCGGAGCGCGTAGACCCTGGCCGCGTCGAGCCGCCCTGCCACGCGATCCCCAAGATCGTCTCGGGCCTTGACGACTGCATTCCCGGATCTCTCGCCTCCATCATGCGTCTCTACGGCCAGGTCTTTGACCGGCTCGTCCCCGTCAGCCGCACGGAGGTCGCCGAGATGATGAAGCTCTACGAGAACTGCCAGCGGATGATGTGCATCGCCTTTGCCAACGAGATGGCTGACGCGTGCATTCCACACGGCATCGACCCCTACGAGGTCGCCGCCGCCGCGTCTTCCAAGCCCTTTGGCTACATGCCCTTCACGCCCTCGCTGGGCGTCGGCGGCCACTGTATCCCCGTCAACCCCTATTATCTGCTTTCCAACAGCGCTTTCCCCTTGCTCAAGGCTGCCGCCGAGAAGATGGCCGCCCGTCCCGCTGCCATCGCGCGCCGTGCCATTGCCTCTCTGGCCAAGGACGCCAGGAAAGGGGCTGCTCCGGCTCTGGTCCGCCCCCACGTGCTCGTGGTCGGGGTTGGCTTCAAGGCCGGGCAGTCTGTCCTTAGCAACTCCCCGGGCGTCGACCTTGTACAGGCTTTTGTCCGCTCTGGCGAGGTAGACGTCATGTTCGCGGACCCGCTCGTGAAGCAGAACGCTGTGCCAGCTGCCCCTCGACTGGCCGACGAGAACTGGAACCGCGAGACGCTGGAGACGTTTGACATGATCATCGTATCCTGCCGGCAGCATGGTATGGACTTTGACGTTTTGGAGGATCTCCGCGGCGTCAAGGTGGAGATGTGGTGCGCCTAACTTCGTTCGTCTCTCTGCTTCTGATTACATAGACTTGTTTCTTTATTCCTGAGTGCTGCGAGGAGATAATAGGGGCATGGGTCTTTTGCTTATACTGCTCGGATCACCACCAGGCAGTCTTTTGCATGTTTTACAGCTTGAAAAGGGGTGTTTGAGTAGGAGAACACGTTGAACACAATCCGCATGCCTCGGTGTCCGGGTTTAATCTTGATTGCATACATTATCATATAGAAAGGATACTACGATAGGTGTCTGAGAAGGCTGATTCTACGAGCCAAAAGTACTAAGAATAAAACGAAGATTGAGCGGTTGAACAAAGTAAGCAGCATGATATAGTGCATTCCGGTGTTAGCGGTCTAGCAAGACACCTTGTTAAAAACCCGTATCATGGAATTTATGTTCTAAACTACTCCAAGAGGATTGCAATCAGGGTTGAAAGGGGGGTTTACGAAAAGACTGCCGTGCACACCATCCAGCCCCCCCTCCCCCCGGTTTCCAGGGACGCTTCTGCCTCACTGGGCCGGGTCGACGTCCTTGAAAGTCGAGCCGACGGCAATCTCGTCGAACCACACCTGGCGGAAGCCCTGGTCGCCTAGCATGCGCCCGTCGTCGTGCCAGCCGTTGGCGTACAGCCCGACGCGGAACTGGAAGGCGCTGTCGTCGTTGACGGTGGTCGACACGTCGTACCTCTCGAGCACCTTGGCCCCGTCGAACCAGACCTTGTAGAAGCCCGTGCCGTCGCTCCGCCAGCGCGCCTGGATGACGACGCGGTGCCACGCGCCGCGGGACACGGTCGCGAGGTTGCCGAACTTTTCAATGGTGCGGCCGCAGTCCGGCTGGCGGTACTGGCCGCCGACAACGCGCGAGGCGAGCTGGTCGCCCTCGAGCCAGAGCATGCTCGAGGGCATCCAGTCGTCGCCGCCGCAGCCGGCGCCGGGGCGGTCGGCGATGAACTGCGCGATGTTGAACGACTGGGGCTGGAACTGCCAGGCGTCCGAGAGACGGAAGGCGAAGCCGTAGAAGCGCTCCTGGCCGCGCCGGTAGCCGTCGTTGACGTCGACCTCGGAGTGGTAGCGGCCGTCGTAGGCCGGGTCGTAGGTCTGGGTCATCTTGAGGGCCGTGCCGCCCTTGTAGACGACGTTGGTGACCTGTTCGACGTTGCCGTTGTGCTCCCGGCGGACGTAGTCCCAGGCGTCGGGCCCGCCGAGGGTGCCGGGGTTGGAGAAGGGGAAGGCGGCCTGGACGGTGGCGGGGGCCAGGACGGCGAGGGCCATGGCGAGGAGGGACTTGGTGACTGTCATTTTGGCGGTTGCTTATACTGTGTATCCTGTGCACTGAACCTAGTTATAGGGTCAAGAAGAGAAAGGGGAACCGAATCAAGGAGTGGCATTTATACCCCGTATAAGTCCTCGAGCGCACTTGGTGGCATGTTGTTCTCTGCCGATAGTCAATATCGATATTGCGCGATTCTGAGCTGAAAGATTATGACCTGTTAATTAGGTCATGCATTCAGCATCAGCATGCAGACGAGGAATCCGTAAGTCGGCCTCGACAACT
Organism: Colletotrichum cereale; assembly: GCA_034509685.1. Taxonomy (NCBI): domain Eukaryota; kingdom Fungi; phylum Ascomycota; class Sordariomycetes; order Glomerellales; family Glomerellaceae; genus Colletotrichum; species Colletotrichum cereale. Next base: position 45,441 of record JASUDE010000294.1, on the reverse strand, counting down.
GTACTCCGAGCAGAGTCCGCATTGGGTGGTGATATATTAATAGGCTTTCAGGTCAGGTTTCCTCAGCACCGGCTGGGTCCGACGGCCAATGACCTTCAACCAAGCCAGGGAGTCTCTACAGCTGAACACGCTGGTGGATTACTCAGCGCGGTGCTTTAGTCTCTTTAAACGTAGTAGAATCTCGTGTTGGGCGTGCGTGGTAAAGTGCAACTCTGTATTCGGCGCCGCAGACTGTCTCACATAGTTCTAGAGAATGACGGATGTCCAAGTGCGACAACTTGTACCCTGTTCAATGAACAGACAGTCGATTCCATCTTTGCCACGTTTTTCAAATCTGCTATTGGTTATTTGAAGTCACGGCAACTCTCCTGACTACCGGCTCAAAAGATTCCGAGGCATGATATAGAATCCCATCCACTTGCGGACCACTATGTGTTGTATTGTAAGCGCAGTGCAATGAGTTAGTTGCATCTCATCTGTGGGCGACTGAAGTTGGTCTAGGAAAGGTTGGAAGGTTGATCCCCAGCCCGTTCGATTACATACATGAGGCAAGGTAATAGTAATCAGATGTTTCTTGGGACACTTCCACCTTCCTTCTTAGGTTACCCTGAAAAACGACCCCCCTGCCAGGGCGATGGATTCGCCGCCCTAGGAAGGTGGGATGGTCTTTCCAACGAAGGATGGCTTTCCTCCCCTGCAAAAACCCGAAGTCGCCCCAGCCTTCTTCTCCTTCGCATCTTGACCCTGCGGCTTCACGTTTGTATCCAATTCGGCAGCTCAGCCTGCGTCTTCCAAGGGTCACGATACTCGGCGCGCGCCAACGAGGGTTTCCAACATGATGCTGACACGCAGCGCCGCCTTCATCGGCGCGGCCGCGCTGCTCCAGCTCGCCGTGGCCCAGGAAACCTGCTACCACTTCGGCGGCGTGCGGAGCGCCGACGTGCCGTGCGAGGCCTCGGCGGGCGTGAGTGTCTGCTGCAAGTCGGTGGACGCGTGCCTCCCCGGCGGTCTCTGCCGGCTCGACGACGACGACGACGACGCGACTAGGGACATTTTCGGCGTCGGCTATGCCCTCGGGACGTGCACTGACCCCAGCTGGGCCACCGACGTCTGCTTCGGGTATCATCTACTCGGTGGAGTCCACCCCTCTCTTACAATATCTCGCGAACACGAAATGGCTGACGGGGAGGCAATAGTTCGAGACAGTCGTCTCTATTCTCGGACGGCCTCGTTCGTCGCGAGACGTGCGCCTGAGACGACTACGGCGGCGGCATCGACAGCGTCTCCCACGGGCCCCTCCGGCTCCGGCGGCGGGCTGAGCACCGGTGCCAAAGCCGGCATCGGCATCGGCGTGGCGCTCGGGATCGTCGTGCTCGGGGCGGCCGGGTACTTTCAACGACAGGCGAGGCTGAAGAGGCGGACTTCGGCTCCCGGGGGCGCGGTCAACGAGAAGAACGGGCAGCGCGACTACAAGATGGAGGAGGCGGCGGGCAGGGGGCAGGGAGGACAAACGGCGCCCGTCATCTGCGAGGGTGGGACGTGTAGCAAGGTGCGGATGGTGGGGGCTTGAAGCAATAAAAGTGTCAAGTACCGAATAATGGGTTATGCGGGTACGATCAAGGGAAGCACTTTGGCTCGTTCAGAACACCATCGCGATAGGCTGACAGGTGTACACGTAGTCGGGCTGGACCAACTGATTCAAGTTTGGCTCGGCTGGTACCAACGACCATGACCATGATGCCTCCGTCCCGTCTGTGGTCCTTCCAGTGAGGGAAGCGAATGCCGTGACGAAAACGCCACGGATATCTGACCTGTAAGTTTGGTTGGCACTAGTGTGTGTGGGAGCCTATGGGAATCGGATCCGCGGAAGCATGGGGACGTGGATCCAGGCGATGAGGCCGGAGATGCTACGGTATTCCATCCGTTGGTAGTCCCCGAGAGCCCCTTACAACGCTGGGAAAATCACCAATGAGAAGAAGATGCCTTTCTGCGTTGTCAAACGAAGAGTCCGACCAAGAGTCCGACCAAAAAGCAACAAGGAAAGTCGAACGAGTACCCGAGCATCGAAACAACTTCAAACCTTGTGAACCAACCACCCGCGAACTATCCATGTGCTTATCAGATGTTAGATAATGTCGCGGGCTGGACCCGGGCAGGGCTGTGGCACGCACGCAGCACGATCAGGATTGCGAAGAGGAATCCACCGGGCAACGCGTCCCTCTTTAGGAGGGGTTGAAGGCGACGATGACGTCGGGGAGGTAACCAAAAGCCAAGCGAGCGCTTTGGCAGGTTTACAAGGGGAGACCTCGGCCGCGTGTTCCCGTGTTGACCCTGAAGCCTGTTAGCGAGCGGGCCGGCCTGTGCCGTGATGGATTTGGGCTGGGCTGGGCTGGTCGAGGTCGAGGAGGAGATCCAACAAGCCGACGGGATCCGGCAAGGAGGATTTTCGCCCCGAGTCTGGGGGAGGGGAGTACTGGGCGTGGAGGCGTAAGAGAGAGAGAGGGGGGGGGGGGGGGGGGGGGGGGGGCGGGGGGGGGGAAGCATGGGGCCAGATAATACGGGGACTCTTTTATTCGTTTTTGTCGTTTCGTGGACGGTGGTTTCCAGGGCAAAGAAGAAAGGGAAAAGGAGGACGGGGTGAAGATCGGAGACGACTGGTGAGGATCGAAGAGAAAAAAGAAAGCGTGATGCCTAGGTAGGGAGAAGGATTGCCTGTGTACCTAGGTAGTTTGGTAGGTAATTAGGGATGGAAGTATTGACGAAATGATTCGACCATCTGCACGACTGAAGGTTTGGGAAGAAGAAAGTGTACAAGGGCTGTCGCCGTGATGAGAGAGGAGGCGCAGGTGCTGGGTACAAGGCGCCTGCGCCTCACCGCTGAAGCACGCGCCGGAGGCTGCCCACAGCAGAATGGGGCTGACAAGGGAGGGACACATGGGATGGGAAAGAGCCGAAATGAGCATATCGGGTTCTTGGTTCAACGACCTTTTGTCGGAACTTTTTATTGCGGTCGCGAGGACCCATCCCATCGCAGTGCATGCATGAGAGGATCGAGTCAGATGTGATAAGATGGTGTGAGAACGGACGAGGGTTTCTGAGCCGGCGCCAGAGGGAGAGGGAGAATGCAACTCGCAGAGCGAATGAGTAAGCGAGTTGAGTGAGTGAGTTGTGAGATGGAGAGTGAGAGACTGCGAGAGAGAAAGAGAGCAAGAGAGAAAGAGTTGCGAGGTGCATTAGTTTAGCTCGATGCGAGGCAGCTGCACACGACATTAGTCGGGTTCCGTTGCTGGGGGGGCAGCTGGATGACTTGCAGTCGAGAGACGCGAGGCTATTGGCGACGTTGCGGTCCTGTGCGATGCGATGCGATGCTGTGCCATGTAAACAGACTAGAGCTGCGGGTGATTGTGTGTGTGTGTGTGTGTGTGTGTGTACTGGTATGTGTGTTTGCGGCATTGCGGCATCTGTTTGATCGTCCATGTTCGTAATTCAAAATAGCCCTACTGAATAAACCACGCGGATTCGACACAACAATACAATACAACTCCATCTTGAGTTAAGCTCCCGTCAGCTGTATGTGGGAAAAAACGCAATTGCATCGTCATCGCCATTGAACCAAGGAAACCAGTCATGCGCGCCCCTCCCCCAGCCTCCATGAATAAAACGGACGATAAGTCGAGGTGCTGGTGCTCTCGCTTTCCTTTCAATGTTGACCGGGTGCAACAGCGCTAACCGTCTTAGCTAAGATAAGATGGACCAGGTACAAGTGCCCAGGCACCTAGGGTACCTACACTAGAGCTGATAGCGACGACGAGGCAGGTCGCTACCGCGGTGAACAATGGAGATCATCCCGCCTCCCAACAAACAGCCAACAGCTGTGCAGCGGTACGTACCGATTTCCAGGTCTCCAACGAGAGTGCATTATGTACTTACAGTATGAAGGACAACAACCAACTGACCAATGGAGGGTTGGCTCTTTCCTGAAACCCACTACCAAAACAGCGTTTACACCGTCTGGCCGCTGAGGACTGCCTAGGTATGGCTAGCTGCGGAGGTAGTCCCTACCCCTACCCACTTACGCAGTTGGTAGCTAGTGGTGTGTGTGCCTACAAGGACAACCGAGGCGCGGCAGGGAAGAGCGCAGATGCGGCAGGGATATACAGGGACGGGCAGGGGTGTGTGACAGGGTTACGGGACGTTGCCGTGGATACGGTCCCCACCACGCGAGCCTGAAAGCGGGAAAACACCAGCCTCGACCAGCCCGTCACATTGCCGCCCGCCCGCCCACTTTGCACCTTGACATTTGTACCTCACATTTGCATTGCATCGGTCGCCTACGATCTCCGCCAACCGGCGATTCATCTCTCAACCACCATCTTCGTCACCGTCTTTCTCTTCCTCACCTTTCTCTCCATCACCTTCACCCTCTTTTTCTCTCCCTCACCCTTTCCCCCCTTCCCCATTTCCCCTTTCCCACCTCCCACTCCGCCCACCACATCGTCAAGCAGGTTCCCCCGATTCGCAGTCTCAGACAAATCTCTTCCGGCTTCACAGATCCAAAGAGACTGCAGATTTCCCACCTCTCCTTCTGTTCTCTTGCTGGACGATGCGCTACTCGCCGCATACCTCTCGGTGATCATTCGCTATCCATTATAGTCCCTGTGGCAAAGCAACCAAAGGAAAAAGACTCGTCCACCGATCGAACCGTCCGCACGGAGGCAGAGTAAACAAACCGACCCGGTCAGACCCCCGTCGCATTCGCAGCACCCACATCGCTTCCCCCCCGCCACTGTGAATAGCATCAAACAACCGAACCAGCTTTTGCGCTGCACCCACTCTTTTCACACAAATCCCCGCCACTGCATTAATCGCAACCAGCTTCACAACCTATACCCGAAGCAGCCCGCCTTTTTTCTTTCCCCCGTCGTCTTGTCTTGGGTTTCCCTTTGGTCGACATAATTCATCATGGACACCAGTTACCTGTCCCAGCAGGTCAACACCATTATCGGCCAGCTGCACGGCCTCTTTGATGAGATTGGCGTCCCTAATCATGATCGCGAGAAGCGCGAGGAAGACGTATGCTTCGTCCCCGTCTCTCCATTGCGCTGACTGGTACTGACCGCTTTTGCTCTACAGCTCTTCAAGGCCCTTTCCAAGGCGCTGACCGATCAGGTCCACATAGTAACCAGCGAGAAAGAGGACATGATTGAGGAAGCCGAGCGCATCATCACCGCGATTCAACAAATGGAGGCGTCGCTCGATGATAACCGCGCGCGCCGTGGCGGCAACGAAGACCTTCAGATCACATACCCCTTGATACGTTGTTTGCAAACCCTCAAGGAGAAGCACAAGCAGATTGCCCGGCTGCACAAGGAGCGTTTCGAACAGGTCAAGAGTGAGTCGCTCCGGACATGACGAGACGACGCCGATGGGACTCTCCTGCTAACCGCTGCTTCAGAACTCGTCGAAGCGTTGGAATCATACTCGTCGCATCTCGAAGCGACGTTTGTCCAGATTCCCTTGCCACCCACCGGCCCGAACCAGTCTATCCCGCCCAACTTCGACCTGTCGCCCGCGTATGTGGATAAGCTCGACCGTGAGTTCACGAGGGTGTATGAGGAGTACACCCGCCGCGTCGCAACGGTCAAGACCCTGTGCGAAAACATCATCCAGCTCTGGGCCGAGCTGGGCACTCCCCAAGCCCAGACCGACGGCGCCATTGTCAAGTACTACCGCGAGTCACCCGAACAGCTGGGTCTGCACCAGGAGGATCTCGACCGACTCAAGGCGAAACGCGACAAGCTATCGGACGAGAAGAAGAACCGCGAGAAGCGCCTGAAGGACCTTAAAGTGGCTGTCGAGGCCCTCTGGGAGAAGCTCGAGGTCGACATGGGCGAGAGGAAGACGTTCCTCAACAGCAACCGGGGCTGCGGCGTGAGGCAGATTAACGAGTTCGAGGACGAGCTGAACCGCTTGAACGAGCTCAAGCGACAGAACCTGCACTTGTTCGTCGAGGACGCGCGCTACAAGCTGCAGGAGTTGTGGGATGCTCTGTATCTCTCGGAAGACGAGATGCTCGAGTTCACCCCGGCCTTCTCCGACGTGTACAGCGACGCACTTCTGGAGGCCCACGAGCGTGAGATCCAAAGACTGGAGGCCCTCAAGGAACAGCGCGCACCGACACTCGAGCTCATCGAAAGGCACAAGAGCCTGACCCACGAGCGGAACGAGCTCGCAGCCTCCAGCCAGGATGCCTCCCGCCTGATGGGGCGAGGACAAAAGGGCGAGAAGCGCGACCCCGGCAAGCTTCTCCGAGAGGAGAAGATGCGCAAGCGCATTGCCAAGGAGCTTCCCAAGATCGCTGCCGATCTGCGCAAGATCCTTGAGCGCTTCGAGGACGAATACGGACGGCCGTTCCTTGTCCACGGTGAGCGATACCTGGATGTCCTCGGGGGAGAAGACAGACCAGCACCCGGCCCGCGATCCAAGACGCCCGGTGTCGGAGCGGCCCCTGCGGCCCCTGCGTCCACGACAAGACCCAAAGGACACGCCAGGGCCAACAGCACCGCCAGCACCGTAAGACCTCCCACGCGGAACGGCACCAGGACGCCGGCTCCTGCGCCCATCTCGATCAAGCGCTCCAACACCAATAACAGCATGACCAGCGGGACCCAGGCCAGGCCCGTTTCTGCCCATGCCAAAAGCCAGGAAATCCTTCGACCAGGTTCTTCCATGGGCTCCGTCAGAGAGCGGGCGCAGACTCTCAACAGGCCGCCGGGCAGCCCTTCGAGGATCCCGGCGCGTCCACCGCTGACGAACCTCAAGTACGGCAATAACTCGCCCGAGAGGATGGATAGACCGGCGTCTCGAATCGACGCGTACGCAACGATCCGCAGTGGACCTCCTATGCGTGCTCCTCCGCCAAGGATGCGGGACCTGAACACGGTGGAGCTCGAGACGCCCGCAAACCCGTACAAGTCGGTGGGACTGGGTAGCGGCATTGTGCGGCAGGTCGAGCTGGAAGACCCGTACGACGATGACTGCCAGCACCCGTGTCTGATGAGGGCCAACTCGACCTTGTCGCACACATCCCATGCCTCGCACGCTTCGCACGCGTCGCATGCGTCGTACGCCTCCCAGAGCTCTCACCAATCGGGCGGCTCCTCCCAGCACGAATACCACTCTTCGACCCTTCGCCAATACCCCCCCTCCTCGTACCCTCAAGCGCCACCACCCCGACAGATCTCTAACTCGTCCAACGGGTCTAGCAACGTGACGGGCTCGGAGAACTGGGAGACGTACGATGACGCCAGCGAGCCGGAGCAAGACGCCACAGACACATACTACGCCAAGGTGCGGGCCGCCCGCGGCCAACCTCTGGAAGCGGAAGCGGGGTACCGGCCACCGGCGATTGACCCTAAGAGACAACGGCCTTTCCCGATGACGGCACCTGGTGGGCACGTGTACAACGACGGCGAGGGCGGGCGCATCATCTCAGGCAGCGAGTGGACAGACGAAGACGGATACTGAGGAAGAAGGAAAAGCAAGCAAGCACGGCGTCTTGCAGCGTCTTGTTGTTGTTGTTGTTCTATGCCCAGTCCTGAATTTTCTTCAACTTGATGATAATGTCGGATGATTACGCTTCTCACGTCTGAACGATGCAATCGGTCACGACAACAAATGTCTGCTTCCTTTTTACGGCGATGCCATGGAGGATCAGTCGGTATCGGCGGACGCTTTGTTCGCATCTTCTTCTCTTGTCGTTACTATTTGGCTGATTGTGTTTTGAGGAGAGCGGTGGGAGTGGAGGACCATGCCGGGGGGGTTGCAGGTCCTTCTCTCCGTGCATTATGGGATCGGCGTGGGCCGCGAGGCTTTTTTTCTTTTTGGGTTGTGTGGTCAAATGGCCAACCTGGAGACACCTCGCCCGATCATCATCAACAGCCACAACTACTGTTTGTTTTTTTGTCAGACATACATACATACCCGCCCCCTATCTGGGTAGAGATTTCTTTGGTTGTCGAAGCAAAGGGAGGAATGGATGGCATCGGAGTTTGGTTCTTGACGGCGTCTGGATGGTCGCTCCGGGCCTGGGTTCGGAGCGGACTCATCTGTCTTGCTGATTGTTATTTTGTCAGTTTTGTTTCCCCCTGTTTTGCCTGTCTTGCCCTGCGTGTCTGGTCATGGAAGCATAAGAGGTCTATTTCCCCCCTTCTTCTTCTCTAGTTGTAGGAAACCAAAAAGGAGATGATGGATAGATACATCGCTTCATTCTCGTACCTTTGCGACCCATATGAATAGCGTGACTCCCTGTACCGATAATTCGATGTTCCGGCCAAGTGTGTGTGTGTGTGTGTGTGTGTGTGTGTGTATGTATGTGCAATCCTAATAACGTAAGACAAGGCGGTTGCGGAAAGCTCGGCAGACGAAGGACGGGAGCTAAGAGAAGCAAGACGGATAGACGGACGGTGTAGCTGTCAAAAGGTACAGCGCGAGTAAGTCTGAGGAGGAGCCAAGCGGAGGAGAGTGGGAGGGAGGGATGGATGGTGGGTGGGAGGGATCCCGCGCGCGCGCGCGCCGAGTGTTTATTAGGGAGATGCCACCTAGTCCGGGCGTCGCACTGTGAGGTTTACCGACTGGGTGGGGGGTCCGCTATTATGACGCCGGTGATGTCGAGATCTTCGGTGACGTTGCTTGTGTGTGGTAGTGTTTTCCTCCCTCAGGGCGCGGCTCTCAGTGATTGAGGTGTCCCGATTTGCGTCATACTATTATCTCCGAGTACCTAAGGTACCTATCCGTACCTACCTACCTAGGTATGGAATGAACCCCACAGCCGAGTCTCGGCTCCTTGGTTGTGTCAGTACCTACCCAAGGCATCTAGGTACTGCATATCGTGCACTACAGGTGGTCGGCATGTCGTCAGGGTGCTTCCCTTCGCTGGAATGAATAGCTGTCTCAGCCTTATAGATGCTCCGAGGAGGAACCCTTCTCTCTCCTTCTCCTTGGCCCCGAAGGAACCGGAGTGACCAAGTCAACGGGCCACCGGTTCGTTCCATCTCCCAATCTTCCACACCTGTTTGGCATTGTCTCTTTCTCTCCCTCCCTCCCTTCTTCGCCGTCAAGTTCATCCCCGTCCCACCCAACCATCCAAAGTCACCCCCTGCGCGCATCTCCGCAGGAACCTGGAGCTCAGCCGCCGGGATGCGAACGTGATCCATCCATTTCCACTCTCTCCTTCTGCCTGCCGCTCCCCAGCCGACCGAATACGAGAGAGACATCGAACCTTTTCCTCCCGCCTCCTATTTTCTCAACGCCTCAAACAAACGCCCCATACGCTGATTCTCTTCTCTGCCCAAATACCGAGACAACAACACGTACCACACGCGCACCGACCACAGTTCCCATGACGAAAGCTCCCATAATGACCGAAACGTTAACGATCCATTGATTCATCATCATCATCACCTGGGCCACCATTTTGCCGGAAAACACCCTCCCATCACCCTCCGATGCTGCCTTCTCCCACGACGACACCCCGCGGCCGTCCATCGCCATGATAATGAACGCCCACCACAATCACCCCTCCTCTTCTCCTGCCGCCGGCGGGGGCGGTGGTGCCTCCGATGCAGCCGCTGCCCTCAAGGGTGCGAACCTCGCCTTCAACAAGACCAAGTCGAAGCCCGTTCCACCACCGAAACCCGACACCGGTCGCCGTCGCGGGACGAGCCTCATCGCCGCGTCTGTCGCCTCCGCCTACGACCGGAGCTCGAGCGCGAGCCCTGTGCAACGCCAACACACGGGGACGAGCCTCGCTGCGGCGATGCCCGGCGAGAGGGACCGCTTCGGCCGCGACGGCACAGCCGACATGCGAGACCGGCTGTCTAACTTCCTCGCCTCGAGCCCCGCTGTCGCCTCTGCTTCGCCCTCGCACCTGGCACCGCACACGAGGCTCGACCCCAAGAGTCCGAGCTACATCGCCGCCACCCTGGCCGCGTCGCGGAGCGCGTCGCCTAGCCCGCAGCCGCACTCGAGCCCGGCCTCCCTGACGCCCGCCCAGCTGAATCAGCTGCACCAGTGGCAGAACGCCCGGCTCAGCGGCGGCAAGATGGGCAGGCGCGGCAGCGGTGGGTCGTCTAGCGTCGTTAGCAGCCTCGACCTGCCGGACACGAGCTCGATACCGGCGACGGGGCACCTGATCACCATGTTTGAGAGGGGCGGCGAGGACGTCGACCCCGTCAAGCGGAGCGGCGGGGACGGCACGAGGCCCCAATTGCGCCCGCCAACGCCAGAGAGGGAGCTCAGCCCGTCGAGGGCCAAAGCCGCGAGGATGGGGATTGTGGAAGAAGAGGGGACGGAGGGGTCTGAAGCACAGAGGACCGTAGCCCCGAAGCCGAAGCCCAGGACGAAACCGCGGCCCGTGACGCCTGTGACGGTTAACGGGCGGGAGTCCATGGAGGAGGTCACGCCGCAGGCGAAGAAACCCGCACCGAAGCCCGTCAAGCCCTTGCTCTCGCCGGCGAGGGTCACTCGCAACCGGTCTGAGTCCGAACAGCCACCGAAGGCCAAGAAGACGCAGCCTATCATCACGACGTCGCCGGTGCCTACGGAGGCGCCAGAAGTACGGTCAAAGTCACAGCTCACGCGGGTTCCCATCACGCAGATTACGAGACCCGGATCGAAGCCGCCGCCGGCCACCCCGGAGCCGAGGAGATCGCGGCCCAAGGCTCAGCAGGCCGTTCCCAGCTCGCCGCCGGTGATCAGGCGGGCCGAGACGGAGGTCGTCTCCCCCAAGCCGATGAGACCGGCGTCCAAGGCCAAGCTGCGGCCCCCGACGCCTCCTCAGCCGCGGGGCACGGGTGGGAAGCCAAGGGAAGTGGGTGCGCCGCCTCTGAACGATGCCCGAAGCATAGCATCGGTTTATGGTCATGGCCCTTTGCAGGAGCCTTTCCGTCGCTCCGAACCCGATGCCCGGCCTTCTACTGCCGACACAAGCTCTTCTAACGACACGTTCGTGTCGGCTGAGTCTGGCCGGACAGCCATACCCGACCATGCTCCCGCCGTCCTCTCTTCCCGCCCGCCACGCTCCGCCCAGAGCACGCCCGGGCGCTCCTCGGCGAACAGCTCGCCGAGCCGTACGACGCCGCGGCGCACCCCGGTCTCCTCTAGTACGAACCTGCCGCTGAACTCGCTCTCCAACGCCATCATGGCCGGGTCCCTCGCCGCCGCGCGCCTGACGCCCTCCAGCACGGGCAACTCGGTGCAGCAGCTGCAGACAAACCGGACAAAGTCGCCGCGGCTACGTCAGACGCTGCGGCGGCCGCCGTCCAAGTCGGACGACGAGGACGAGATCCGCAAGAGGAGGCACCAGCGCGCGAGCAAAAAGCACTCGCACCGCGAGGGGGCGCGGCGGCGGTGGCGCGACGAGATCACGGCCCGCGAGCGGCGGCGGTACGAGGCCGTGTGGGCGAGCAACCGCGGCCGGCTGCTGCTCGAGACGCCGGGCCCGTCGTCACTGCCACCGCCGCCTGACGCCGGCGACTGCGTGGTCAACGTGGTGGCGCGGGAGGTCTGGCGCCGGTCGCGACTGCCGGCAGAAGAGCTCGCCGAGGTATGGGACCTCGTGGACCGGGGACGGAGGGGGATGCTCAGCAAGGCCGAGTTCGTAGTGGGCATGTGGCTGATTGACCAGCGGCTCCGAGGGCGCAAGATCCCGGCCAAGGTGAGCGCGAGCGTGTGGGACAGCGCGCTGGGGGTCACTGTGCCGCCGCCCAAGGGGAAGAAGTGAGACGATTATTACGAGGTATCGAACGTCATGGGAAACTTGAAGTGGAAGTGGAGAATGGGGGACGAAAGAAAGAGGAGGACTCTCTAGTAGTAGCATGGCATAGCATCTGCATCTGCGTCTTCGGTTTTGCGCGCTTGCATTGATACCCCTCACCCCTTGTTGATGTAGAGTTTACGCGTCCTCACGAATACCAATTTCTTTTCATGTTCATGTTAAAACGTCTTCTTCTGTGTTCTCGTTTTGACACAGCGAGGTCAAGTACGCGTGGGAGTCCAGGAGGCGTGTTTTCCGAGGTAGTATGTTGACTTTACGCAGTATGTGTATGGTAATTACTACACGTAGACACTCCCACACGCCGCGTCGACAGGGCCGGTGGGATACGGCTCTCGGAGACCGATGCGCTGGAATGGGCATAGGCTATGGGCATGGGCTTGGGCTATTGGGGGTGGGATGACCTCGGGACATGTCGGGCGTGTCGAGAGTCGTCAAAGAGATGTAGAGCATGTCGTCGGCGTCTCTGCGCCCTTGCGATGATTACAGGGTAGAGGGGTGGACACTTGTAAGGGTCTCCGCCGATGGTTTAGCGCGCAGCGTGGATGTCGTTTCCTGGATCGGGAGGTGGGGGGAACCCGGCGCGGCCTCGGACTTTGGGACGGTGTTTTCCCCCTTCTTCACCGGCGTTTGGAGTGGGATTCTGTGTGAATCCCAGCTTCACCCTGTGTGTTCCTGTCGGGGAGAGGCTGTGGCGCATGACTCCGCGCGGTGTGGATCGCTGAGTTGGGATTCCGAGTCCGGAGCCCTTTTTTCTTGTCTTCTTTACGATGTGGTTCTTGGTGGATTCCGGAGCGACAAAAAGGATATGGGGCGGTTAGGGAGTTGCATTTGTATGCGGCGTTGATTAGCAGACCCGTCCCGCTCTCGACAAGGGTTTCCATGTCTCGACATCCTCCCTCTTCACCGAGCCTGCACAAGTTCGAGAGCTTCGACTATGTATAATACCTAGTATATCTACTGACAATCAAGCCCCACACCCCGTTCGCAAGGCCGGGCTCGACGAAACACCAAAAGCAATCCGAAAACATCCCTCCACCCCGGAACTAGCTCATCTAGCGGGCAAATTCACTGCTCCAACTCACCACTACCACTACCACTACCACCACCACCATCACCACCAGACCGAGCACGTAAAAAGGCAACAACAAGCAACAAAGATGACCGTCCCGGCCCCCAAACAGGCCAGGCTCTCCTTCCGCCCCGCCGCGCCCGCCGACGTCCCGCTCCTCCTCCCGCTCATCCGCTCCGCCTACCGCGGCGAGGCCTCGCGCAAGGGGTGGACCACGGAGGCCGACCTCGTCGCCGACAAGCGCATCGACGAGGCCGGCCTGCTCGCCAAGATGGCCGAGCCCGAGGGCGTCGTCCTCTTCGTCACGGACGACGCGACGGCGACGGCGACGGCCCCGCTGGCGTGCTGCGAGGTCGCCCGCGGCAAGACGGACCCCGCCGTCGCGTACTTTGGCCTCTTCGCCGTGGACCCGGCGCGGCAGGCCGGCGGGGTCGGGCGGGCGGTGCTGGCGCACGCCGAGGCGTTGGCGCGCCGCGCCTGGGGGTGCGCGCGCATGGAGATGTGCGTCATCTGGCCGCGGGCGGAGCTGATTGCGTGGTACGAGCGGAGGGGGTACGCGAGGACGGGGGAGCGGAGGGAGTTTCCCTACAAGGAGCTCGTGGACGGCGGGGCGCTGCGGGATGATTTGTGGTTCGAGGTCTTGCGGAAGGACTTGTGAGGGGGGGGGGGGGAGAAGAGTCTTATCAACTGCATGGGCCTGGGATTATAGCGCATATCAACTTGGCTTCGAGCGGAAAGGAACCGAGATTGCCTTGGCCGGGGGCCGTTGAGCGGGAAATACCCGGAAGGACGATGGGGTGTTGGGAACATGGTGCTTGGCGGAAGCCCTGGCATTCCTGTCGCCTCCTCGACGACGAGGCTTCAAAGTCGACTGAGAAGAGCTCAAAGGTCAGATATAGATGATAGATCCAGTCCAAAGGTACCTGCGGCATCGGTTCTAGGTTTGGTCGCTCAAAAAGCATAATCACTCGGCCAACATCAAGACCATTTCAGCTGCATTCTGACAAGAGAAAATGGCTCGAAGAACACGGGGTTCATTTGGTAATTTGGTACCTGACCTGGTGTGCATTATCTAAGTTTCTGTCGCGACTCACGAGTTAGAGCACACAGCAGAGCACATAGAGATAGAACTAGGAAGGGCTTAATTCTACAAACATAGAGTTGCGAAAGCAGAGGTCCTATGATGATAAAGGCAAGTTAGTTGTGCGAGTAATGAGTGAAACGCTGTTTGTGATAGCACGAAATAGGCATGTAAGAATCCGGTTACAGAGTGCGAGTAATGCATCACAGTGACGGTGGCGTATGAGGTTATCGTGACGGTTTCTCACCAGATCCCAGGAGATAAGGGGGAAAGCAAACACGTAACAGATCCTGTTAGAGTCTGTTCAAGGCAAGCAACCAGCGACTTCACTCGGGATCTCGCCGAGGGGCAGCAAAGCCCAGTCACCTCCCCAATCTCTTATACTATCAAAACAGCACCGCGAGTCTTTGAGGCAACGGTCATGGGTTGCTTGGATAAATAGCACAGACTTTAGAAGCATAACAATATCCGAGAATTACTGTTCCTTCTCCGTTTTCTTCTCCGACGTGTCAGCCAAGCTGGATGACTGGCCCTTGGATAAAGAGCTTGTAGCCTCTGACTTGGAGCCAGAACGGAAAAGAAGCAATGGCAGATAGTAGCTAAATCCAACGTGGAAACCCTGACGCTTCTTCTTGCTGTCTTACGTTGTTCGAAGAACAAACCTGGTCCGTCCGACGATGCGGGCTGACCTATCACTGATGAGATAATTTCTGACTGCTGGTCTATGACCATAGATCAAGTAGCTGAAAACAATTCAACAACAGCCATCTCATAATGTAGCTGTTGGATTACGGAACTCTTGTCCCCGTATCCTCTGAGAATCATCGGCATGCGCAACTGACTTGGCACCGTGGATGGGTCGTTGTGTGATACGCAACTTACCAGGCAACGCCGAGTTTAGGCTATATTGACAATGGACTACACTGAAACTTGCAAGGCTCACACATATGACGCCAAAGATGAATGACCTGATCAACATGTGTTGTTTTCTGTTTTTGATGACAATGATAACACAGGAAGCGGTGTGGCATTGCGTTCGTGGTAGTTGACAGCGTGGACGGCGACCAGGATAGCAGTGTCGACTTTGCTAGGACGTATCCTTATCAGAACGAATACAACACACGCAGCCTG
Organism: Colletotrichum cereale; assembly: GCA_034509685.1. Classification (NCBI taxonomy): domain Eukaryota; kingdom Fungi; phylum Ascomycota; class Sordariomycetes; order Glomerellales; family Glomerellaceae; genus Colletotrichum; species Colletotrichum cereale. The sequence continues at coordinate 30,324 of JASUDE010000294.1, read as the reverse complement.
GTGGATCTTAAGGTAAGATATCGCGGATTCTGTAGAAGAGTTGTGTTACAGAGCGTAGTTCGAAATGACATACGTATTCCGTGATATTGATATTGACATTGGCGTAATTGATACACCCCAGTTTTCAATATAGGCCCATAAGTGACCGAAATCTGCACTTGAACCACCTCTATTTCAGCAAGGAGTTTAATTTCCCGTGTCATTGATCAAGAAGCAATGGGTAAAATCGAGATCAAGTCCAATCTTGACAGGGTTATTTGGGCCTGATGTGAATTAGGCTTGTTTGGGAAGGTAGCACTTGAAATTCAAAGTGATCATCGATCGGAATGCCAGTAGGAAGGCGGGGGATGGAGTCGACAGCCGTTGGCAACAGAAATCACGGCTTTAGAAACTGGAAATAGGCGCGTGAACCGACTCAATCGGCCAATGAGGACCTGAGCTAAACAGACATGCCAGCAATACGAGGAGGGTGGATACTGCTGGGTTATCCCGATTGAGCAAAGCCAAGACAGCAACACGAAGGGGTTGGAGATAAAAGCCGGCAGTACCGTATCGTCCGACTTTTGATATTTCTCAAGTGTTCAGCCCTTCAGTGCAAATAGCAGAGACAAACCGCAAACATGAAGAGCTTAGTCCTCGGAATGGCCTCTTTGGGTCTTGCCAGCACGGTACCCCTCGTTGAGCAGCTCACCCCCACCCGGCGCGGATGTCAGGTCTCTGACGACGGCCCCATCTCTGATACCGCTGTCCAATTCACTGGCTGGGCAGCTGGTCGCCAAGACTACCCCAGCAATGTCACCGTCGACGTGAACTTCCACATCGCCAGCACCGAAGCCCAAGCGGATCTCATCACTGATGAGATCACTGACGCCCAGTGGAAGGTGCTGCATGACTCCTTTGCGAAGCACAACATCAACATGCGACTTAACTCGACCGAGCGCGTCGTCGACAACCTCACTGGCTCGGCTTTCTTCATCAAAGAGGCCAACGGCTGGGTGAATTACAAGGAGGAGTACGACGCCTACCTGAAGGCCACCCGCAAAGGCGGGTACGACGTCCTGAACCTCTATTTCTACACCAGCTACGCGCCCGGCGCGACAGGTCGCTGCCAGTTCCCCACGGCCATCACTGACCCCGAAAGCTTGAGCTTCTACATCGATTCCTGCCAGATCAGCGCCATGACCATGCCGGGCCTCACCGTCGAGCAGGGCGGCTTCGACATATGGAACCAGGGCCATATCGCTGTTCACGAGGCCGGTCACTGGTTCGGTCTCAACCACACCTTTGCCGGCAGCTGCTCTGACAACCCAGGCGACTTTGTTGCGGATACACCTGCTCAGAGGGGTGAATTGTATGACTGCCCTGCCGATTCGGATACCTGCCCGGATCTGCCTGGCTTGGATCCCGTTTACAACTTCATGGGCTACGCGGCGGATGAATGGTGAGTAGTATATGGCATTCGCTTGGTCACTCTGAGACTTTAGGGTCAATTGAATGTCCCTAACTAACTGACGAAACTATAGCACAAATGAATTCACGCCTGGGCAGGCAGACCGTATGTTCTCAACCTTCTTCGGATGGAGAAGGAAATAGAGTGTCGAGCAAAGACACGAGTCGTGTAGCTTGTCCTGGGCCGATCCGGTACAGTGTGATGACTTCTTATTGATTCTCAATGCGATACAAGCTACGGTAGCTCAATGTCTGTGTTTAAGCGTCCGTTCCACATTATTTTTGAAGCCATGCACCGGAAACTACCGCACGGTGGATTCGATATCATATTCAGAAAAGTCCAGCAAACATACTTTTTTAGCTTTGAGATTGTAGGAACAACACCCTGGAACTTGTTGAACCATTACAGAGTAATGGAAACTGCAGATATTCATGATCATACTTCACCCTGGCATCTCCATAATGAGTTTGAGCGAACTGCTTAACAAATCTGGCAGGCCACACATATTTAGAGGTTGCAAGTTCCACCAAGCTGCCGAGCCAGCAAAATCCAATCTCCACATGATGTTGCATTGGAAATCAACCCTGTCTCCAAGTCGACCCGAAGAATGTCATTTCCAGTAAGGTATACGGGGGTTCCCGCTGGAACAGTCCTGATAAGCCATCAACGATTTGATTCCATATATCCAACTGATCATAACCAGACTCACGAATTCAAGCCGGTTGTGACAGCTGGGTACTTCCAGTTGAACGCAATCTGGTCGCAAGAGTATAGGAGAAAGCTTGGTGTTTGCGTCTCGTTGGTCGTGGTTCAATCGGCCGGATCGGTGATGACGTCCCATAAGTCGTCAATTCCGGTCACAACTGGACCAAAAGGAGCGTCGTAGCTCTTGATGTTTGGAGACACGACCGTAGCAAGCTCCTCCCTGCTAGAAAGACCGCCCGTTGAGAAGAGGCCGAGCCATCGTCTTGTGATATCCCAAGCCTCATCTTCGCAGAGACATGACACTTTTTCCCGACGGGATAAGCGAGCTGCTTGGGATGTTGCCGTGATAGCGGCGAGTGCTAGTGAGAGGAAACCGAGATGGTACATGGCTACCAGACCGTGATAAACTAGAGACTGGCTACCTACAGCAAAGTCTTTGCTTTTTACGCTGAATTGGCCGTCTTTTTGAACCAGACCCCTTTCACTGGTTGCATAACACTTTGGCTCTTGACTTCGCATGAAGCAAATTGGACAAATTTTCTTTGCCACACCCAAGGAATGTGAGAGGACAAGTAACATTCAGCTGATGCTACAGGCGAACGGTTTTCAATCATCGCTGGGAATGTGGCTGGCAACTGGAACTCAGCTGAGTCTTCATTTGGGGCGCTGACTAGGCTTTCCTTTCTTGAACCGATTTCAGTAAAATTACGCATACCTTGACGTTTCTAAGGTCTCACAAGTGGAAACCCGGTGTCATTCCATATGCCCAGGCATACTGGTAGTGATTGAAGCTTCTGTGGACTGTGGTCTCACAAGCTGGAGCCAAATATTGAAATATCGCACACGGATAAACACATAACGTGAGCAATTATAAGTATTCGAGGCCTGGCTTTCTACCATAAATTGCTATCAATAGGTACACATCTACAGACACTATAAGCTCCAATATAAGTGTACGATCCACGACTCCTTCTGAGGTAAATTTAAGTTCGTGAGAATCAGGGATCTTGAGATTGCTCTCAAGATGCCGGTCTATTTAAGTTTCTAGAGCTACAGAGTAGATTGGCTTTAAAAATAGGTATATTCAAGGCCCCCTTTCCGTAGGGAACTGACCACATCAAGCCACGCAGTACACCCGTGGTGCTATCGTAGACGGATGAAACTATGGGTTTAACCAGGTATTTATCGTAATATCTGTCTTCTACTGACTAGAGCTGACCTCCGTACGAGGCCTCATATGTCCTCGTCCGGAGTATGAGTCAGTTCGGTCCGAGCATAACTACAGTCATCCTGGAAATCCCCTGAATGCAGAGTAACCATTCTGTGCACTCAGATTCCATGAGTCGTGACTTGGGTATGGTACGGGTATGTGAGATTGCTGTTCCAACACGAGAAAAAGCACATTGGAAAAGAGTTCCGAGACGTATACCGCTTTCCAGGCTACTTTAAGCAGCGAGACCGCAGATTTTCTCAATTCATATTCCCCTCTGGCCCACTAGCTGAGACTGGCCGGAACGGGCAAAGTTCTCAACTGATTGTCCCCACCAACAACATTCCAGTACGCCTTCATGAACCGTTAGAATCTGCCGCTAAACCTTAACAGCGAGTGACACAAGCCCACAAACCGTTCGAATGTCGTACCCGCGAAGCGAGCCGTGACACGGTATGGTTGGTGAGCTAGAGGGATGACTTATCGGACGTGAGTAGCCAGGTTTTGAATTACTTCATGCTCATGCTCCTTGCAATCTCCACATTCTCCTCATTTCCCATTCTCTTTGGGAGCGGATTGGTGACAGAATTCCATATTTTGCATTCCACGCTTCTCTTGACGATTTCCTGAGCAAAGCCTAGAAGCGCAGCAGTCCCAAGGACTGGGTACCTAGTTATTTCCACCTTAGGAGCTATGTTTCTAAGCTAGCCGAATTTAGACCATCCCGATTCCAGACCATTCTTATTTTCAGTAAAGTTCGAGCAAGGCGTTAGCATGGTATGCTAATTTTAACCGCAACCTAATTGAAATAAGGGATGGCCCATGCTTGCAGGCGCGATGCTTTTCAATAGAAGCCCGCTTTCTGTATATATCACAGTGACTATAGGCAAAGTATATGTTCTCCGATGCCCTCGGCTACGGGTAATCTCTGTTCCTCAATAGAAAATACATCGTCGGAAGAACTCTAGATTATTCCTTCTAGACAGTCAAAAGGCTTGATGAACGATCTTGATGTGATTGCGATGTGTCACCTGTCAAATGGGTATTAGGTTTGACCGTAACGTACTAAGAAAGTACGCCAAACTGGTCCCGGAACGGGAGCTTCTCACGCCGAGCCCAGAAGCAACCTAGCTTTCATCCAATGTGTTCCTTGCTTACAAAGGCTTTCACGCCGGAGTCGACATCCGCAAAGCTATTGGCTGAGTTTAAATGAGGCCGTAAAGTGCGTACTATTTAGCAATCTACTGAACTTGCTTCGTCATTGGGCAGCGTTAAGAATACGACTTTTAAATGCCAAACTTAGAGAGACTTGAGAGTCGCTGAGTAGATGTCATGGATCTTTTTATCATGGATGGTTGCTAATCAGATAGTTAACTGGAAGGGCGTGGAGACGAACATGCTCTAGAGAGGATCTTGATGTCACGAGAGCTCAGATAACGATTTCCTAATCAATATTCTCTCTGGCGTTGAGTTTTCCGAGGTCAAGGGACTTGAAAGAGTTCGAGATATAGATCTCGTACTCGATCTAGAAAGTAGAGCTTATCTCAAAGCCCCTTAAAAACATCTTGGTGACAGTAATTATGATGGCAGTGTTAAGAAACGTGATTTGGGCCTCTTCTTGTTCCTTTCGTTCAAGTAGAAGAAAGTATTCGATCAGTGTGGGGTGGTATAGAATTCAAAAGAGATTCACGCTCATCGCTACACAGTCAACTCTTCATTTACCCTGGTTGTGGTGAGTGTATTGCGGGTGTTTCTGTTGATGAACTTTAGCTTTGGTATTATAGTCTCTTGTCAGTCTTGGCATCTAAGTAAGAGCTCCAAGCTTCCTTTGTTAACATGCTCATTACATGTATTCACCAGCGGCGCTGAGGCCCATCCAACGTGATTCCTCTGAAAGCTCTGGCCTTATCACCGCTGATGGTCACAGACAGTGAGTCACGGGTCGTATTGGAGGCTATATCCTACATAAAGCCTCTCTTTACTGCTGCCTTCACTTTTCGATGCATCGATATCCGCATCGCCAGACACACTCAAGCACCCCAACAACATTAACCGGTCGATAATCACACACTGCCGCTTTCAAGACTTCAAACAAAACCCCTGCGTTACCAAAAAAAAAAAAAAAACACCTTTTCGCTACCTCTACAAGTCGCACAGCTCACATCAACACAATGTGCTGGTTCAGTCGGAAAAAGCCTAGCCGTAGGCAAGGGGGACAAAGGGGACAAGGGGGGCAAGGGGAGGGTGCCGAAAGATGGTGGTAGAGCCCCAAAGAACGCTTGCACCCAACCAAATTAGCTTGGAAATGCAGCAGAGTTAAAAGCTTACAATGGCATAGCTTCAGTTTTCAATATACCTAGTCACTTCTATCATATATGTGCGCATGATGAGAAAGGTGTGTTCGCATGCGTATAGAGTTGACACGCCAGATATGCAATATCGAAGTGCCTGGCTTCCAATGACCGGCTGTGATAGGGGGCTTTCTGGTCTGTTTAATTCCGTCCCATTTGTTCGTGTCTGGCAGCTAAAGCGAAAGGAATTGCAAGCTGCAATCTCATTTTGGTGTAGCCCTAGCAAGAGTTATCAACTTCCTTCAACTTCCAACTCTTGAGGAATCTGGTATGTCCGTTACCTTGATACTTCAGATTCATTAGTTTGACGGGGTAAAGGGCTCGGAAGTATATGCGAGTGGGGCAAATCATGGTTGCTTTATATAGGTAGTTCCTAGACTTTTTGCCGCAGGTGGGTACAGGCGGTTATGACAATGATCTGATTAGTACGAAACGAAACACCAAACTCTTGGCTCTTGATGTAATACGATGGGACCAAAGCCTGCAACCAAAAGCGCTTGTTACCTTTTTCTTGTGTTTGTGTTGGCTAAAATGTCGCATTATGCACGCTGTTTGTGTGGTGCTTAATCGTGCATATCTCACCTTGCTTGGATTGGCATGGGCTTCTGTTTTCGGCCCAACTTGGTGCGGCTCGCCGTCCAGTCTCAAAGCATAGTCTATAGACAAGTAGGCAGGCCCTAGCATGTACTGTCGCGTGGATGAATAGGATCTCCCCTTTCCCTTGCAACACAGTCGCATACTGCGTCATGGCGATTCTTTCTAGGCATGGCTCAACTGAAGTAGGGAGACAACAGGGGAGCACTGACAAATACAGAGGCCCAATAGGGGACAAAACAGAGCGTGACACGTTTGGAGTACAAGTCGCATATTCTGTGGGTCTCGGCAGGTGAACAAACAGACATACGGTACGGAAACAGAACGGCATCATTATTGGCCATGTTCACAGCGGATGGGACGGTCTGGTCTTGTCCTAAGGGCAAAGCGGCAAACAGACGCTACATGTGCAGGGTTCGGAGCTTTGACGGGGATGCTGTGCCGTCAGAACAATGACCCTACGGTTTGGATGGCCAGACGGTACGACG
>JASUDE010000294.1:0-23516 GCA_034509685.1 Colletotrichum cereale | reverse complement strand
GTCCCCCCCCCCCCCCAATTGAAGGACCCCCACACCTCGTAGGTATCTATCAACCAAGCTTAAGTAATAATTTGTGCGCACTGCACTTCCGGTCTGATCGAAAAACTTCAATCGACTTCACCTCATTTCTCCATCTCACCTCCAAAACCAGTCACTCACTCTCATCAGGCGCACAATATTTCGGTCCAACACCAACATTCCACGTGCAGATCAACGTCGGGCACTTCCCGAGCGATTGGCGCAAGAACACATGAGGAGTAGCGACATGGAGCATTTAGAGGATTTAAATCACTATGTCCAGCAGCTAGAAATCTTTCGGCGCAATGATTTCACTCGCGATCAGATGATCCAGGTAAGATTGAGTCCCCGCCCTCATAAACGCCTTTCTTCGGTTCATGGGGGCACTGTATGATGGCTACGGGGTGCTTTCCGGTGACAAAATCGCTGACCTTTCGGGATTGGAGGACATTCTTGCCCGCCTCGACCAGCTACAGGCGCTTTATCGCGAAAAGTGTGACGATTATAGTAACGAGGTCGAATCTCGCCGCATGTGGCAGACCAAGGCCAATATCCTGGGCCAGGAAGTATCTTCACTAAAGAAGGCTAATGTATGCCGAAGGGCCCTCACCCCATGCCACCTTCATGGGCTCCAGATATCCATCCACATGAGCGCAAACAGAACTGACAAGGCATGCAGGAATCTAATCCGTTTGTCTTTGTGATTATTGATGGCGACGGCGCCGTTTTCCAAGAGGCCTTGCTCAAGAGAGGTGCCGACGGTGGCGCCGAAGCCGGCTATCTCCTCGGAGCAGAGATTAAGAACTACATCACCGACGCCTATCCCGAGGCTGCCAGCGAGGACTGGAACATCATCGTACAGGTCGTCCTCAACGTTGACGGGCTCGCCAAGAAGCTCCACTCCTCAGGCATCGTTCCGAATACCACGACCGAGAGGACTCTCGCCGAGTTCGGCCGCGGCTTCGGCCGCGCGCAGCCCCTCTTCAGCTTCATCGACGTTGGCTCCGGCAAGGAGTCGGCCGACCACAAGATCCGCGAGATGCTTCGCGTCATGGTCCGTGTGACCCAGTGCAAGCATATCTTCTTCGGCCCTTGCCACGATAACGGATATTTGCCTGTCCTCGAGCCCTACAAGCTGGACCACAAGGTGGCCAAGAAGCTCACCCTAATCGAGACGACGCCGGCCGAAGAGGGGTTCAAGCAGCTCAACTTCCACAGGATTAGCTTCAAGTCGGTCTTCATGTCCGAGAAGCTGCCTGAGAGGGTCCAGCGCCCGGCTATGTCACCCATCGCCGCCCCAACTAGACCATCGGCCGGCGTGGGCCATACCAACTCGGCTAATAATGGTGTACCCCTGAGGCCTGCGGCCGATAATCTTCCGCGTATAATCAGCCCGCCCTCGGACGGATCGCAGACGTCAGGTCAGTGGACCGCCGTGACCAGGATCCCGACGGCACCCAAGACGATCGACATCTCGATTGCTAAGAAGGCACCGGCCCGCAAGTACTACCTGCTCAACAAAGACAGCCAGCGCATCGACGAGCCGCTGCCCAAGATAGATCCGGCGGCGGAAAAGAGGTTCAAGGATCGAATGAATAGGGAAGGGAACTTTTGCAACAATTACCATCTCCAGAACAACTGCAAGAACCCCGACTGCCACTACGTCCACGGCGAGAAGCTCAGCGCGGGAGAGCTGCTCGTATTGAAGCAGAAGGTGAGGCTCCGCTTCCACCGACAACAAGTCTGCCCGATCTTCAAGCTAACATGCATTAGTCCCGTGGTATACCATGCAGCATGGGTTCAGAGTGCGACGACATTAATTGCACCCTCGGGCATCATTGCAAATGGTTCCGTGATTGCAACCACAGCTACTGCCGCTTTGACGGCTTGCACAACATCGATGGCGTATGTCTAACCCCTCCAATACCCCCTCGCATGTTGCTTTGCAGTCCTGGACGATGTAACATGCTAACTACCGCAATGACAGAAACCGCGAGTTAAGGTGTTCGAGGATGGAAGCATGAAGATCATCGACAAGCATTAGTCCCCTTACTTCCAATCACCACGTTAAATTTTATGTAACGACTTCTTGATATCACCACGCCCAGTGGTGGTCTCAGGGACATCTGTCGCCAGATGTTGTCGAAGGGACAGAGGGGTGCGTTTTGGCCTGTGAACATATTGTTTTGCAGGTTGCAATGGCATTCGAGAGGCTTGGTGGGCTACTTGGCAAGTCGGGCTAGCCAACCCCAAGGTTCTTTCAACAGCATCAACATAGCGCAAGTAAGAAGATATTACTAAGTCCCGATGGATCCTGAAGTGCATCCCCTCAGCGTCTCTGTCAATTCGATCAATGGGCCTCCAAAGATAGTACCCGTCAAGAACGAACGTCACGAAAGCCCAACTCACCATCGAGACACGTACAATTGCTGCCTAAACCGCCGCTCATCTCCCAGCCCGAGTGCAGGTATCCGGTATGGCCAACCCCTCTTTCCACGCCAATGCTGATTCGTCGAGGTTGCCAGAAAAAGTAGGTAACCTGCAGGTGATGTCTTAGCTCGATGTCAGCAATGGTACAGCGCAAGGTAGACTTGCTTCAGTAACAGGATAACAACAGTCAGCACATTACGTGTGCGTTAAATCGCGAACACGGTCATATCGCTTCTTGGCTATTGTTGCAACAACAATGGGCGAATCCAGTGTGGCTGGTCCAGCCACGAAGTGGATGGGTAATGGTGTGGCGCCCTGTGAACCTTGGTGGCCAGCTACTCATGTAGATAGTAACAATAACAACAACATCACGTCTATCTATCATCAGGTCGATCGACTACAGTGACACGGGCCAGTTACTCACGCCCTCCCGTGAGAATCAACAGTTGAAGTGTGGGCGTATCTACAATCCAAGGTGCTTATGGTGCGAACCGATGTAGTTGGTTAGTCAAAGGCTGAATAAATACCTGTATCCCAGCATTGCTTTTCAACGTGATGATATTTATGGTAGGTGATGTGGCGGCGGTGGTGCGGTCGCTGGGAGCGCCACACCTTGCTCAATTGCTTCGTGGCTGAGCCAGCCACACTGGATTCGCCCGTGGTATCAACAGACGTATTACCTCCGCCCTCAGCAAATACACTGAACCTCTAATAGAAGGGATAGGACGGGTAACATCCTTTCCTTTTGACGTGCAGGCTGTGACTTTTTCCAACCCTAGTTCGCTCTCAGCTGTAGGCTGAAGTCTTTGATCAGGAGAATTACCACGGATTCGATGTGCATCATCGTGAATACAGACGCGATTTTGATGAGAATAGTTGAGAGATCAACGTCACATAAGAATGAATTAGGAAAGATGGTTGTTTGGTTTCGATCTCAGCTTCCACGTTCACAAGACCAATCATCATGTTATCGTCAGATGACATGGTACGTTTGGTATCTGACAGACTGGAAAGGACAGTGGATCAGCAAACAAGTGCCGAACACGTACCCCAGATCGAGCTAACCGAAGCCAATCTCCACTATTTATTCGTGCCTCGGGTCTGGATTATGTATAATGACGTTGGGAATAGAATCAAATTATTCATTTACTATTCCATTAACATAAGGATCTTTCCGGTGCTATATCATCTCCAGAACTGCTTCATGAAGTTCTACTAGGTTATATTTCCCAATGGTTTCTCTTCAAGCTTTTTTATCGTTGATTCCTAGGTTATGCACTACACAAAACCAAGCTGCTAGCAAGCCGCAGTGGGGTCAACAAGAAGTCATGTACAGGTATAAAGGTCCAGAACATTCAGTGGCTCTACTCAATCCGATCAACATTCCATAGACCGGGTTTGGATCAGTCCCGCCGAGCTAGTAAACAACCCCCCCGCAAAGGAACATCAACACAACCTTGGTGCGGGGATCATCAGGTTGCATCTACCCAATGCGAGCAATAACTGCAAGGGGCCCTGGTGAGATTCTAACTGCTTTGTTCTCTCAACCCTTGCGGCCATCGGCGCCGACGACCGAGCGGCCAACGATCAGCGTCTTATAGCAGCCACTGATGGCTGTCAAGTCTCCATGTCCCCACGGGGTCAACCAAAGGACATCAGCTTGGCCCACCATCGTTCCCACGCCCACGGTCTCGTGGTAACACCCCTCATTATGTTGTCAAATCAACTCGACGGGTTCGGTGCCAAGGGACGAAAAACCTGCGTATCTCTGCTCACCCCGCTCGGAGAAATGAGAAACTTGGTTGAGCGGGCGAGCTGCTCCGCAAACGATCATGTGCTGACTAGGTCCGAAATCGCGGGTGTGTATTTGAAGGGTGAGAAGCCCACATTGGGGGGAAAGCGAAGTAAAGTGAGGAAGAGAGGGCCTTCAAATCGACTCGTCTGCATCATGTTTTCAACACTTGCGTTAGCCTTGTTGCTGCTGCCACCACACGCCTTAGGGAGTGCAGATGCCAGCACGAGGTGCGACACATTGCCAGATTCGATACAATCATCAATCCCAAACCTTGGCGCCGTGGAATCAGCATTCGTACCGACCAACACCCTGAATGTATCTGGAACGTTCAACTCGATTGCGTTTTGCCGCGTGAATGGCAGTGTCCCGTACCCAGAGAACAACACTGTCTTCTTTGAAGTATGGCTCCCCGACACGGATGTATACAATGGCAGGTTTTTGGCAGTCGGTAAGTATACTTCCAGCAACTCTGTATAACATTGAAGAATCCGGATTGGCCTGACCATAACAGGCAACGGAGGCATGGCTGGCACAATCGACTATGTGTCTATGTTGGAGAACGTCAAAAAAGGTTTCGCAACCGCCGGAGGCGATAGCGGTCACCGGGCCTCCGAAAACAACAATGGCGATGCTTATCCAGGCGGCGTTAATCTGCCCTATCTTCGTGACCGCAATCAGGTTCTAGCATGGATTCGCAACTCGATCGCGCTTTTCACGCCCCCGGCAAGAAACATCACCGGTGTCTACTATGAAAAGCAGCCTCACCATGCCTACTACAAAGGCTGCTCCACAGGAGGTGCTCAGGGCTTCGCATTGGCCGAGTTCCACCCCGGCTTGTTTGACGGGATAGTTGCGGGGTGTCCCGGGAATTGGTACTCTCATCTTGCCTTGTCGTTTCTGTGGAATCAACAGGCCACACTCGTAAGTTGAGGGTTCCCAACTCTTCCTAATAATTCTTCTTGGCCCCGTGCTACCCCTCAATCATATGTTCTCGTATGCTAACACACTAAAGGGCTCGAACTTTTTGCCACAGGAGTCACTAGACTACATCAAGGATGCAGTCTTGGACAAGTGCGACGCTTTAGACGGTGTCGAAGATCGAGTGCTCGAGAATCCATTGGCCTGCAATTTCGACATCGACAGTTTGGCGTGCCAAGACATGGCGACCAACGCATCGACCTGTCTCACTCCGGAACAAATTGTAGCGGCTAAGGAGATATATGCCGGCCCCAGTCATTCGAAGACCAACGCCAGCCTCTATCCAGGCTTCGATCTGGGCAGTGAATCCGAATGGATGTATCAGGAAGGCCGTCTCTCGCTCTCATTCTCCCTTCCCCTGCTCCAGAATATGGTGTTCGATGATCTGAGCTACAACGGTAGCACTTTCGACTGGGCCACCAACGTAGACGCGCTGGACGAAAAGGTGGGCAGCTTGATCGACGCCATCAGTCCCAACCTCACGTCATACAAGACGAAGGGAGGGAAGCTGCTCGTCACACAGGGGTGGGTCGACCCATTCAATGCGGCTACTTGGCCTATCCATCACTTGGATGAAGTCGCGCGGGTAACGGGTGGCGATAGACAAGAATGGCTCTCGCTTTTCATGATTCCCGGTAAGCAGTGCCGTATAGCAGATTCTGCGTTCTTTACGCAATGAACTGGGCTGACATAACGGTGCTTCAAGGAAGTGGTCACTGTGGTGGCGCGTCAACCTACCCCCAGGTTCCGGCGAAGCAAAACACGCTGGAGGCCCTTGTTGACTGGGTCGAGAAGGGACAAACTCCGGAGGATCTTTTCGGAACCGCCCCCGCTGATGCAAGTGAAAGAACGAGAAAGATTTGCCGGTGGCCTCGCACCGCCAAGTACACGGGGGGCAATGTGGATGAGTCGCAATCTTATACCTGTGAAGACTAAAATCATTCAACGCATATCTAGAAGCTTTTTATGATGTGTTGCCCAGTTCTTTACATCTAGATTCTCTCTCAAATGCAAAGCCTCTGGCTGCAAGTAACTTCCAACGCTTTTCTTGAAAGTTCAACTGTACATCAGCAGATGCGGTGATACAAAGCCGTAATTGCGCACCGATAACTACGGGTCCGCTTTTGTCACCACGATATATTATTTGAGACTGTTTGGACCAGTAATTGCTGTACGAGAGGCGGAGATCTACAGTCAAAGGATCGTACTCTCCTCAACCCGTTCCCCTCACTTCTTTGATTTTCGGTGGCCAAAGACTTAGTTGGTACATCTGTGCTCCTTATACAAGATAAAAAGGGCCTGGGCCTGAGCTGTTTTGCTACGATGTGATGTGGCTTGGACAGGAAGGCTATGACAGCACCGCTATTGAGGAGTTATAACCCAAGTTTTAATCTTATGTTTCTTCAACATACCACCAAAGGAACTATACTTTTACGTCACTGAGCCATGGCTACGACGCCATGAAGCAATTTCTAGCTGGTTAGGTCAAGGTCAAAAGAAGGCTCCTGCTAGATAAGCGACCTATTGAGTGGGAAAGTTCACGCTAAGAGAGTTGCTATAATACTGCCTGAAAAGAACAATACTGAATTTGAGAAGCCAAAAGGTTATAAACTTTGAACACGGCCCAGCCCCAATATTGATACTCTAGTATTGCTTTTTTTTTTACAAAGAGCTGGGAAGCCGCTCTGCCATAACTGCTACTAAGACCTTGTAAACGGATGCAGTTAGGGGCCGCGGATGGCTGGTTGTGTGTGACATTCGGTGATGGACCCGAAGAACTCTCGGCCCGTGCGCGCCTGTACACGTGTAATATCGAGAGTCCATATGCATTTTCAAACCTAATGTTGTGTTATGTCATTACTCATCGAGACATAGCAAAAGGAAGGAACGACGTCTCTTTACTCATGCGCGTACTGAGGATCATCTATACGCGATTTTGACATGGTATTTCGCAAAGCCTCGGTGCAAAGGATGAGAAGTCGATGTGGGAGGATTTCCGAAGGTGTCGGATTTCGTTCATCTCTGACTGATGTGGTTCTGGCCCCTTTGCTCAGTAAATAACGTTAGTGCTTCTCTCGCGCACTATGGGATCATTGCTGCTTCTTAGCTAATCATCATAATACACATTCAAAGACTACTCCAGGCCACACATTAGACCTTGGATGCCGAGCAACTATCGTTGTGCATCTCAGGGACTAGATCGTAGCACATCTTGGATCGCTTGTCTCCACCAAGCCCGGTGAGCCTGCAACAACAAAAAACCCCCCCAAAAGTAAGATCGTGCTATATTCAGCACCATATTCCGTACAAGGAAGACACGCGAATGACAGCTTTACCAGGTTGTCTCTTGTTCGTTCGGTGAAGTTGGCTCGATAGAGCGGCCCCGAAATGACGGCCTGTATCCGTAACATCGGGACGATGGAGAAGTCATATACATAGTATATAAACTCAATGTCATTGAATGGGAATTATGTGCGCCCGATAAATTCAAATGCAATGCCTCCGATTGGGCTAGGCCAGCTCTTTCTCACAGCTCCATGTTTCAGGGTGAATAGGCCCCCCTGCCTATGGGCCTTTTTATAGTTGCTTACGAGTTATCCGAGTCTCTCGCAACTCCCCGATGGCCGAGGCCCTTCCGTCCACAACTGTTAGCAAAACGACGCTACTGTGGCGTCTCGCCGTCCACTATATTAAGGAGCTAATGAGACTTAGTCAAGAGGAAAGGTCGCCAAGACCCAACTGACGGGGCACACGTCACAGAAGTAGTGTTCTGTTCGACCTAGGCCGCATGAACGTTTGCTCTTAACTTTTTCTTTCGGTTTCTTCCCCATGAAAGCGGTTGATGAAGAGTGCCGGGTTTCTGGGCATCGGTAAGAGTCCGCCGAGGGGTGCGCGGGAATACGACAATTTCACACTTACGATTCGATATATCCATGACTTCAACTGACAAGGTGCTAAAGGACTGAGGAGTACGAGCGCAAGTTGATGCCAAGACCGAGCCAAGTGAGCAGAGAGTGGCCTTCCTGGTACTGCGTTGTCTTACATGATGCCGCCGTCAAGAACCTGACAGTTGAAGAATATAGATATCATAATCTACCGTTTGCGATACGGAAAACGCTTTACTACGTATGTTATACTATACGCTTCGTTCGGAACGAAACAATCGCCATTGGGTTAGATGTCAACCCAAAGGATGATCCAAAAGATCAGACCATGCGACGATTAAAAGGGTAAGGTAGAGGTTCAGATGAAAGGGGGAGAGTGAACAAATCATAAGAAGCCCCTGTCCCCCGCTCTGTTTGGGATCAGGCATGCTTCTGCAAAACGGTGTGGAGAGACTGGGTGGATTAGGAAACCCTTCGCTGATCCATTATGGATACTTTTTGCCAAGTCTGCCTCTGCTGCCACGACGATGATGCAATTAGGCTCGAAGGGGCAACTATCATATTGGAACATGTTGGACGGGAAGGCGTCCTCGTATTATCTAGATGAAAGTCCAGATCCAGGGGTGAGGATGATCTTCACGCAAACGCCCAGGTATCCCCATACTCTATGCATCCTGCGTACGGATTCTTGCCGTCAAGAAGATCGATCATATCCACAACCAATATTCCATGGCGGCGGCTCATGTGTGTAATAGCGCTTTCGGCCGGATCCGCTTTGTGGCTGCCAACAGTGGCGGCGAAATTACGCTTTTAGGCGCCGCGACTCCTGCATCCATCCCAACTCTTTTGGGATCCATGGACAATTTATTCCGAACGATCTAAGAGCGAAAGATATTGATTGTGCCAAGCCGTAGATGGGCCCACCGGCTTCCTTCTCGAGATGAGCTCGCAGGTGAGCGATGCCAAGATGCATCGGGGCGGCGGCGACGCACTGCAGGTCCAACGACAGAACAATACTTAAAGACTGCAGCGAGGCGCATCTCTCATCAGCATTATTCTTCTCATCACAGCATCAAGCTTCATTCTCTGCTTTCATTCCATTTTCTCTTTTTTTCCTTTCCCACATTGTCTATACATCGACTTGACGTCGTTCCATTCGTTTCAACCCCACATCAAACTTCAACAACCCGTTCATTCACCTACACCCACCGCAACGCAACCATGAAGGCCACTTTCGTTTTCTCCGCCGTCCTCGGCCTCGTCTCTTCCGCCTCTGCTCACTACACCTTCGACAAGATCGATCAAAACGGAAAGAGGCAGGGCGGTGACAACACTTACATCCGAAGGCACGAGAACGGCTACATGCCCACCAAGTTCAAGGGTATCCCCAACGGCTCCATCAGCCCCAACGATCCCGACTTCACCTGCAACAAGAACTCCAAACCGGCCCCCATGGTCCTGAAGGTCAAGGCCGGCGACAAGATCGCCCTCAAGCAGGCCTTCGGCGGCACCGGCATGGCGCACCCCGGCACCTCCCAGATGTACTTGGGCCCCGTTGCCAACGCAGCCGCCGACATGCCCACCGACTGGTACTTGGTGTCCCAGTCTCTCCTCTGCAACGACAAACCCCCCTCGTTTTGCAGCTACGGCGAGGACAACATCAACTTCGTCGTCCCCTCCACCATCCCCAACGGCCAGTACCTGGCCCGCGGCGAGCACATCGCCGTCCACGGCGCCCAGGTGGGCGAGATGGAGTTCTACTACGCCTGCGCCCAGATCGAGGTCACCGGCAACACCGCCACCACCATGCCCGGCACCGCCGTCAAGATCCCCGGCGTCTACAAACCGGAAGACACCGCCTTCGAAATCGACATCTATTCCAACTTCAAGGGTCTCAAGGCGGCTCCCGGCCCCGGTGTCATCCCCGGCGGCACCACCCGTGGCAGTCTTGACGGCTCCGGTGGCGGCAAGACCGTCACTGTTGGCGGTGGCGGTGGCGGCTCTGGCTCTCCCAACGGCGACGACTCTAAGCCTGAAGACTCTAAGCCTGAAGACTCTAAGCCTGATGACTCCAAGTCTGGTGACTCGAAGCCTGCTCCCTCGAAGCCTGCTCCCTCGAAGCCTGCTCCCTCTAAGCCTGTTTCCTCCAAGTCTGATGACTCCAAGTCTGATGGCTCCAAGTCTGGCTCCAAGCCCAACTGTTAAATGTCGCTCGCGACCCGTACATTTGCATGCATCAGGCCTCATCACCCCCAGCGGAGATGACTTCTCGGTCCACCACAGCCAGGGCTCTGGGTGGATAACAAATCGATGGTCCTTTATACCATGGTTTCGAACCTTTTTCAACATGTTTTTTTCCTGCAATTTGCCGGGAGAAGCTCGTCTTATTTTTGTATATATGTATAGTTTTCGCTGCTGGATGCAGTGTGCAAATAAAGAACCGAATTGAATTCGCAAACTACTGTGCCAATCCAGTGACGACGTGTCCGCTTGTGTTATCAAAATCAAGAGCCTTTGGCGATTGCTGACAGCACGTCTCTTTCGATATATACATACATATTTACTGTAAATGCCTCATCCAAGCAGCTTGCTCTGCCTCTCCAGAAAGAGAATCTTGGGCCGGTCCGTCTCAAACGTGAGGCGCTTGTCTCTCATCATCCCAATTGGACGACCCGGGGCCTCCCTCAGGACGCCCTCGATTCCGGACCCATCCGGCCGCACAACATGTTCGTACCATTGGTGGATGCTGTACGAAGACCGGAGCGTCTCGGCCATCATGACCTCGACGGCGCACCACCCGCGGCCGTAGTAGTCCTCGTCGACGAGACTGATCATTGCGTCGCACTGCGCGATGATCATGGGCAGCGCCGAAACGCCCGTGTTTGGATTATCCTGGTTGACGCAAGCGTGATCCTGGGTCATTCGTGAGTAAAAGTGCGAGCGTGGTTAGGCCCGGATGAGGAAACACGAGGGGTTGCGCTCTTACCATCCAGACCCCGAGCTTGTCCTTGTGCAGTGGGGGATTGAGGCGAAGGTAGTGTTCGATCGCGTCAATCATGCGGCGATACTGGGTGTGCCCGTCGTCGTCTGGGGATGTCGCCCCAGGCGTCCTGTTGATCCATCGATACGAGATGAACACAACCTTCTCCGCAGCCCGCGCGCTGTTCTCGGGCCCGTCGGAGTCGAACTCGCGGACCAGCCCGTCATCGGACCGCGGAAGCCTCTCGAACTCGAGGAATTCGGAGTACCACATGAACTTCAGCCCGTCAAACACACTCTTCTTGGTCTCGTCGCTCGCGAGCGCCTCCGCGTAGGCCTTCCTCAGCTTGGACAAGACATGCGGGCCTCCGCTCAGGAGGACGGGACGGAGCTTGTCTTGGAACAGCTCTCGGTAGCCCTTCCGCAGCCTGGCCTCCGATTGCCGTTCGCGGACCTTGTCCTCCGAGACTTTTCGCAGCCCCTCGGATATGATACTTTCCGTCGTCACGTCTCCGCTGAAGACGGCGTGGTCGAGGGCCGTGTATCCCTGCTCGTCGACGATGTCAAAGTCGGCCCCGATGTCTGCCAACTCCTGCAGGTAGCCACGATTCTCTTCCGACGGCTCCTTGGCAAAGGCGATGGCAGGTGAGCACGTCCCGGGGATGTTGTACAGGCGGAGCGCCTCCTCCCGTCTCCCTCCTTTCATGAGCGCCCGCCCGTGGAAGAATCGTGTCATAGCTTTGACTGTGACGTCTTTCGATAGGGCCGTCATCTCAAGAGCCTCCACAGAGACGGCGATGGCCTCGTTGACATTCCCGCGTGCGCAGTGACACAATGAGAGCCTACATAGCCCGATTGTCTTCCAGGTTTCGAGGACGTGCAACCAATGCGTGGAGTTGGAGCCTTCTGCCTGCGCGACGGTACTTCGCCTCAGATCTTCGGCGAGATTCACCCGTTCCTGGAGTTGCGTGATGGCCAGGTCGAGCAGGCTCGGATCATTATCTCTTTGAGACAAACGGAAGTTAAGCATCCCCATGTTGCCGACGGCGCGACATATCTCGCGATCAGCCCCCACCTCTTTAGCGGCCTCGTATTGCTTCGTGAAGGCGTCGTTGGCGTCCTCAAGCTGGCCAATGTGCAAGTATGTGACCCCGAGCTCTCCGCTGAACTCTACTCGCCGGAGGCAGGGCTTCAACCCGTTGATGGCCTCTTCGAGAAAGCCCCTCGCGGTCTCATATCGGCCAAACCTCCTGTTAGCACTGCCGATCTCCCCGAGAGCGAGGTGCCTGTGATATATTGCGTTGGGCAATGCCTTTTCGGGGTTGCAGAGGCTTAAAGCGTTGTGGAAGGCTCTTAGCGCATCTTCCCATTCGGCTTTTCGTGCGTGCTCTCGTCCTTCTTCGATTATGCCCTCCCATGAGCGAGCAGCATCCACAGCTCCCACAAACTCACGAGGTGTATATGTTGTCGAGGAGGGTAAGTCTAAGGACGAGTGCCCTTCTGGGATACTAGTCATAACCATGCTGTCGGATGAACCACAAGGGCGCTCAGAAAAAACGAAGGTGGAAAAAAGATTGTCGGGGTCGACTTCGAAGCTCTGAACCTCGTCCGCCGGCAAGGAGTAGTATGAGCCCCTTGTATATGTTTCCGATGCAGCTTTTTGCGCTCGAACAAACCGGGCAGACTGATTGGTGGAGTGATGCCCTGTAAATGGTACAACGCTGTGAGGATCATCTTCCGGTTTGCTCCAATTCTGAGCGGACTTCACATGGGTAGCATGTGCCGGATCTGTTACTGATTCGATTTGATGCAAATCGCTCCGACCTTCTCCAGAAAGAACCCAGTTATGGGTGACTGACGGGCTTGAACGCAAGCTCGTCCTCGTGTTCCTCAGACTGCCGTGGGGTATCCACACACGAAGGCCGAAAAGCTCGTCCAGATGACTGGTATTTGATAGGTCGCATAACGAGATAGTCCAGAAGCCTTGTGCGCTATGGGACACAGTGAACCTTTCGGGGGCATCGTCTATGCTGTAGACCTCGATAGCATCGCGTACAACATCCCAGCATTGACCAATTTCAGCAGGAGTAACTTCTTGACCGGTGTGTATTGCTTCGCGAAGGTAGCATATGGCGAGAACCATTTTCGTTAAACGGTCCGTCCTCTCGCCATTGATCTCTGCCGAGTTTACAGCAGCTACGGTCTTCCAATCCCCGAAAGAGCCCTCGAGCAGCCCAATCGATGCGATCCAGCTTTCGATCGGTGCAGTCTCGACTTGCGTGGATTTTGTAGCGGCTGCTGCTCCTTCCAAGACCTGCGAGAGCGATTTTTGAGTGGCACGCATAGCGCTGTGCCAGTGATTTCCACGGGCGATTCGAGCTGGCGAGAGCGATAGACCGTATTGAGTTGTCTTCAAAAATTGCCGAAGCCGCATCGGTAGATACACCTGTAGTTGAGGTTGTGACTTGGACGTTGTTCAATTTTGACCACTGAAATCTACTAGAGCGAAGAGTCAACTCACCCCCGCTAATCAGAAGAACGACGTACGGGGTGTAACACCGCTCTCTGGCAATCTAATTGGTCTAGCAATGCTTGCTATTTTGCCAGGCTGACTGCATATGTAGTTCGCACTAACTCAACTTCTGCTCTTGGAATGATCCTGTCACTGTATCCACCTATCAGCCCTGCGGATCCACTACATTGTCAAATCCGTAGGAAAGGTTTTGGAGCTATTGGTTATGACACTTGTACTGTCAGTAAAGTTTGACATGAAATAAGCTCTTGAGTAATCCAAACCTGGGAAACTCTCGTGTGATTTCAGTATACATGGTAATTAGTAGTGGCAACTTGGCCATTTCTCCACAGGCCCAGAAGTTATTGGTATACTTAGTTAGTAGACCTCAGTACTCTCACGCAGTAACCTTACGGTCAGTCTTCAATCAAGCGATGAGAAGTTATCGTGAACAGGTAGGATAGGTGGACGACCGCGGCTAGCTACATATCGTGGATGAGTCAGCAACCGAAGCGAACAAGGACCCGCGCGCCGCGTGGCTCCACATATATGCCCGGCGGGCGGCGGGTCCCAGACGCTGCAGCCACTTAGAGCGAGGCCGCCGGCGCGGGTCCCGTCTGTATCTCGCCCCCCTCGCCGTTCACTCACGCCAGGCACCATCCCACGATGTATCGTATACGTCTGCACATCACTCATCGCCACTGCTTCCATCCGGTCCCCGGAGTTCCAGGTCGCACTTGTGATTACCGCCAACCCACCCGGACGAAGGGTGACGCGCGTGCCATGTGCTCCCTGTCTGGCGGAGAAGAGGCCGTGCCACATCCCGCGCTGCCGGCGGGACTTGGCATCGGTGCTGGTCTGTGTCTTCTTACCACCAGGACACGCCATCAATCAACACGGTTATTACGTGATGACATGGGTTAGGTGAACGGCTTTCCCTTCTCAGTGCCGAGGAATTTCGAGTCCCGCTGTCCGGCAACGGAGCGGGAGGCCCTCCTCCTTCGGTGGGCAGGGTACGCGTAGACGAGGCCCCGTCTTGGCGGAAATCGATTCGAAAGCCTTCATATGGCTGATCGCGGACAGACAGCACGTACCGACGAAAAGCACAAGTCGCTGGAGGGCCGTTATCGGTCGAAGCGGACGCGGCGCGGCACGAGTCAGTACACACTCGAGGTCGGCCAGGCGAGACGAACAGGTTTTGGGCAATTCCTCATTTCACTATCGAGAGACGGTGCTTCGGAAAACTGCACTCGAGGGGCGCTGCACCGTCTCCCGAGAAAGGGGGGGTGACATTTTCAAGAAGAGTCAAAGCAAGGAATAACCTTTTCGGGTCATCAAAGTCGTTGCTACTGCCGGGCTGCATCATGCACGCTCGCCCCCCAATTCTTTCCCGGAGAATCACGGAGACTCTTGAATAATATCCTCATGTCCGACGCATCTGCAGCCTTGGCAGGCGGACGGGACTAAACATGCGATCCGCCGGGAACAGGGTTTAGTTATGTTCGTTAGCCCCCCCCCCCCCCCTTCGTTGCAGCGCCTCGTCCGCTAGTTAATATCATTGGCGAACCAGGACATTGCGGCAAGCACTGGCGAGCATGCCCTGGGTCTCACTGCGGGCATGTCGTCGTCAACTTGGTTTACTTTCCATATCATTTGCCAGCCACTCCGAGAGCCGGACCGTGCGGTACGGAAAGTATGGCCCAACACTTCCAGAGGGAGAAAGATAGACAGGCCTTCGCCTCGTGGGAAATGGCTTCACACGGCGCTAGTCCTCCGACTCCGGGGTCGCCCCCGGCAGGGCCGTCCCAAGACCGCACACTCCCGAGTCGTTATCTAGAGCGGCCCCGGACCGCTGATTGGGCGACGCGTTATCTCCCCCACCCGGCAGTTACCAATTGACTTCGCCCAAACGCTTTTACTGTACTACTTGACTACATGCTAATTACATAGTACGGGCTTGGGGTTCGTTCGGGTGGGGGGTGGAATGGAGGAAGGGTTGGAGAAGGCCTCGAATGCTTGGGACATTGCCCCCCTCCTATCAGCCAAAGGGAAAAGATAAGGCAGGTCTTCTTTTTTGGCTGTGCAAATACCGTTTTCTAATACCAGATTGTCGCGGGGTCGCAGTCGGTTTTCACTAAGTTAGTTCTATGGGGATCTCCACCGAACCCAGGTTCGGGATGCATCGAACCATGTCAGCGGAACCCAGAAAGTGGCGTGTACCGGGAGGAGGGAGAGAGGGAGGTTTTTCGACTTATAACTCCCTCAACTCCCTCTGGTTCGAGCATTGGAAGAGAGAGTGAGGAGAGTGTTCAACAAGCTCCCGGCCGATTTCGTCCTCCCCCCTTCCCCCCTCCTATTCAACCGCAAGCCACCATACCGGCCTCACGGCGGTGCACAATCGGTCGTCAACCTTTAAAGTCCCCCATCCAACGCAAGGGTCGAAGTCCGCTTGACCACCGTCACCGAGACTCGACCGGACTCAACGAGGCCTCACCGAGTCGCTGGCCCGTCGTCCAAAGAACATCGGACCGCACCGCAAATATGCCCGACTGGAAGGCCATGTTCGCCCCGGCGCCGTCCCTGGACGTGCCCGGCCTCGAGACCGTCGACCTCGCCGACAAGGAGATGGAGCGCCGTATCGTCCGAAAGCAGGACATCAGGATCCTCCCCTGGATCTGCGTGACCTACCTCCTCAGTAAGTTTGCCCCTGGATGTTCGCCGCTCACATCCGATCCTCCTCCTCCCCCTGGGACATACCCGTCAACTAACACCTCACAAAAGACTATCTCGACCGCGTCAACCTCGGCAACGCCCGCACGCTCAACAACGACACCCCCGAGGACAACATCGTCACGATGCTCAACCTCACGGGCGAGCGGTACAACGTCGCCGTCGCCCTCTTCTTCGTCCCCTACGTGCTCATGGAGTTCCCCTCCAACATCATGCTCAAGTACTTCTCCCCCTCCAAGTGGATCTCGCGCATCATGGTCTCGTGGGGCATCATCACCGTCTGCACCGCCGCCTGCACCACCTACGGCGGCCTCCTCGCCGTCCGCATCATGCTCGGCCTCGCCGAGGCCGGCTTCTTCCCCGGCATCATGATGTACCTCTGCTTCTGGTACAAGCCCGAGGAGCGCGCCACCCGCATGGCCGTCTTCGCCTCCTCCGTCGCCGTCGCCGGCGCCTTCGGCGGGCTCCTCGCCACCGCCATCTCCTTTCTCAACCGCCGCGGCGGCCTCGTTGGGTGGCAATGGTTGTTCGTCATAGGTCGGTTGATTTCTTTTCTTTTATCCTCAGCTTTCTCCTGATTGCCGTGTCACTTCCGGGACTTGAGAACAAGGGGGAGAAGTGTTGGAATATCGAGGTGCGGGTGATTGGTGGATTATGTAATCGATCCACCGTGCGGCAGAAACAGCATCACCTTACCTTCGCTTTCACCCCCCCACTTCACTTAGACTGCCCATCTTGTGCGCGCACCAGCTATCGTAACCAACAGGATGAAAAGCTAACCACAGACGGTCGTGTAGAGGGCATTCCCGCCATCCTCGTCGGCGTCCTCGTCTGGTTCATGCTGCCCGACTACCCCCAGACCGCCGCCTGGCTCACGCCCCAGGAGCGCGCCTTCGCCGTGAAGCGTTTGGGGCCGTTCGCGCCGAACATGAACGACAAGCACTGGGACGGCGCCGTCGCCCGCAAAACCGTCGCCGACCCCTACTTCTGGCTCTTCGCCGTCATGTACTTCCTCATGACGAACTCGCTAAATGCGTACGGATACTTCTCGCCGGTCCGTTATTGATTTAGTGTGTGTAACTGGGAGTACCGAGGGTTGACTTGTGTACAGACGATCGTCGCCTCGCTCGGCTTCAAGGGCTACAAGGCCCAGCTGCTCACTGTGCCGCCCAACGTCTTCGCCATGTTCGTCATCATCGGCAACTGCATGCACAGCGACAGGACCAAGGAGCGCTCGCGCCACGTCATCGGCGCCCTCGTCTTCGTCGCCGCCGGCTACCTGCTCCTGGCCGTCGTGAAGCACTGGGGCGTGCGGTACTTTGCCGT
Organism: Colletotrichum cereale; assembly: GCA_034509685.1. NCBI lineage: Eukaryota > Fungi > Ascomycota > Sordariomycetes > Glomerellales > Glomerellaceae > Colletotrichum > Colletotrichum cereale. The sequence goes on along the minus strand of JASUDE010000294.1, from coordinate 5,863 downwards.
CATGATCATTGCCTGCACCAACGCCGCCGTCCTGCCCTTCGTTGCCGTAAGTTTTTTGACATGATGAACCCGATCCGGAACGGGAAAGAAGAAACAGAAAAAAAGAGAGAGAGAGAGAGAGAGAAAAGAAGAAAAAGTGTACAATAAGCTAACACGAGAACGCCAGCACCGCACCGCGACCGTGCAGGGATCCACGGCGACCGCCCTCGCGACGGGCGGCATGATCGCCATCGCCAACTGCGGTGGCATCTCGGCCCCCTTCCTCTTCCCGAGCACCGACTCCCCCATGTACAGCATGGGCAACTGGACCATCTTCGGCTTCCTCGCGGCCACGGCCCTGCTCACCGGCTTCGTCTGGTACGTCTTCGGCAGCCACTCGGGCTACCGCACGGGCGCCAGGGACGCCGCCGGCAACCTCGAGGTCCTGGACGCCGGCGCCGGCGACCCGGACGAGCTCATGAACAAGAAGATGGGCATCGTGGCCGCGGGCGAGGGGGAGGACGACCTCGACAAGACGAGGAAGAGGGACGAGGAGGCGTAGTGGTGGAAGGAACTAGTCGCCGGAAAGATAGAAGCAGCGGATCTGGATAGAGAAAGATGGGTTTGTGCAATGTAATGGATATTCGCGACCGTTGATACCCCCCGTGACCCGCTGGTACATACTACGTAGAAACTAGTGGGTTGCGCCTGGTGAAGCACGAGTAATGTTTGAGGTTGAAAAATAACGACACGTTCGATTGTAACAAATTCCGCAAACACGTTTTGTCCTCTCACTCCCCATCATTCCACGGCGGCACGCAAGGAGATGGATGTCTGGTGGGGTGTCAAGTACCGTGGCATCCCTCCCCAACCACTGTTGAATCCTGACCAAACGTTGGGTGCGCGGGAGACGAGCTGCCATGTAGCAGAAGTTTGCAACAGAAACCAAACGATACGCGATTCAACAACGTTGGCCACAACGAAGATCCGGACCCCCGTCGGCGGCAGAGTAAACCATGGGAGCCCGGGCAGGAGGTGGGTTGGTTGCGGTTAGCGTTGGCGGCGAGAAAGGGGCAAGGGGGGAGGAAGGACAGGAGGGTTTCCACGGGATTTCAGCCAACGCCGGTTCCGAGTTCGACCCTCCTCTGTTTTGCCGCGAAGCTTTCGGTAACGGCGTGGGCCGCAGGACCTCGTGGTGTGTGTACACTTCCTCAGATTTCCATGCAGGGACAGGGTCAAGACCATCTGAGGCGTCTACGAGTCAGTGTTCGCTCTCCCACACACACACACACACACACACACATACTTCGCCATCTATCAACGACTAAAGGAAAAATCAAGACCGAACGAACCCACAAAATTGGCTGGCAGACAGACATCAATTACATTGGATGGACACAATAAGAAATGCAAAAAGATGCTGGGCCCTAACCAGGGATCGAACCTGGGACCTCTCCCATACCGCATTGTCGTCAGACAACCCTAAGGGAGAATCATACCGCTAGACCATCAGGGCTATCAATGGATTGGATTCCATGTGTTACCAGCTGGCTGGATGTTGAAAAATTGTCGACTAGGAATACTATACAGATCACAATGTCCACAGTGGCCGTGACTTTTACGACTTCAATGGAATCTGTGACTTTGCCTGACACCCCAACCCAACCCAACCCGTCCTGTCTCCCTTGGGAAATTCCCGGTAGCAGCAAAGTCTATCAGATCAAAGATACAGGTACATAGTACATCATCTGCTCTGACGTTTGCGCGGGGCATGTGCTTGACGTGCTAGTCATAAACTTTATCGAGGCCTTATTTCTTCCACTTTTTTAAAGTTTGGCTTTTCTCCATACACATGCACTCCCGTTGCTAGCTGGGCAGCTTTCCCTTGCAAACTAAACGCTCTTTGATTGCTTTTTTGACTACCTACAGTTTGTGACAGACCGGAGCTCTAATCCCACCACCACCTCCCACGCATCAACTCTACTCCTCATCTTCAAACGTCACCGAATGGACAAGCGCCCAGTTCCGGATGTCCTCGAAGTTGCGGCAGGTGTGCAGCGTGCTGAAGTCGGGCCAGTGGCCCTCGACCGGGAGATCGGGGTACATCTTGAAGGTGAAGACACCAATGTCGGATTGGCACATGAGGTTCAGTCGCAGCGCCTCGATGCAGTGGTCTGTAGAAGTGGGTTAGTGACTGGACGTCTTCTCACTCGTTGGTGGCGATGTTGACGAGTCTGGATGCTAACATACCGACGTGTCCTCTCAGATCTTGGGGGTCGGTAGCAACGTCACCGCCGACGTCATCCCTTGAGTAGTAGTCGGGATGGGTGGCCTGACGCAAGAGGTTGAGGCAGTGGAGCTGGTGGAACACCTCGAGGCCGGCGCGGTATCCCTCCTCGCCCGTGACGGCATTCGTGATCTTGATCGACTTGGGGTCGAGACCGAGCTTCTCCAGCTCGGCGTGAGAGACCATTATGTCTCCGACTGTGGCGATGCGTTAGACTTGCACATGGGTTGACATTCATTCGTCTTGGCGCGAATGCTTACCGCTGCCCGTGATGTGCTCCCACGCCCTGTCAACCTCGTAGCCAGCCCCGACGAAAGGTGACCAGTCCATGACGGGCGTCAGGTTGTATCTTTCAGTGTGGTACTTGACAACTTCTGCTGCAGGGGCTGCTTGCTGTTAGCCACCGTCAAGGGCCGCACGGTCTCTAAGGAAAAAGCGACATACAGTACGATGAGTACTTTTTGGTGACGAAGGTGTCGTCCACTTGGGTGTTGCCGTAACGCAGAGAGACCGAGGCCGCAAAGAGGGCGATGGACGTCGTCAAGAGCACCGCATGGGCGGCCCAGGGCCAGTACCGCAGCATCCGGCGCGCCTTCGCCTTGCACGGGTGCTCGTCGCCGAGCCTCATGCGCTTCCATTTCGGGCTTGTTGCGGCGCCGCCGTCGACGGTCTCGGTGCTTTCTGTGCTGAGGCTCCCGGCGAGGCTCTCGACTTCCTCCTCCTCGTAGGGTACGGAGCGATAGGCTTTTTCAGAGGACATGATTAAGAAGGGTAATAATAAATGACGATGTAAACACACAAGCAAACAAAAAAGAGTTTGGGTACGAAGATACTTTGGTTGAGCACGCCAGGTGCTAGGGAAGAGAAGAGTAGAATACAAGACGAGTGACAAAGAAGGAGATGATGAAAGAGGATAGAATGGGAGTCGCCAGACAAATGGAAGGAGAGATGGGTAGCAGAGAGCAGGCACGGAAACACAGAGTAGTAAATCGGGTATAATGGTAGGCGAGGACACCAGGCCAGCCGTTTGAGGGGGGTAAGAAGAGACGAGTGCCAAGGTGAGAAGATCGCTTCGGCGAGAGGAAAATCGGGTTTGTCGACCGCCAGGTAACCTAGGTAAGGATACCTAGTGGGTGATCCGTCAACAGCAATCCGACGCCGTGAACCGGAACGATGGGTTATGGGTCGTCAGCAAAACCCGCCAGAGCCGCCCGCCTTGGCTTGCCTTGGTCTCTCTTGGTCTCTCTGGTCCATGCAGAAATATTTCCTATAGAACAAACGGAATATCCAGCTATCAGAAACGTTTGGGCTGTTTGATCTTCGTTGCGAAGGTGCGGCATGCCCGGGGTGGGAAGGGGCCATTGAGGCTTCGACCTTCCGTCCCAAGCAGGTATAGACGACATACCTATTGCAACCCTCGTCTCAGCCCCCCCCCCCCTCCAGAGCCAGGAACAGATATAAGAGCGGGGCCCCCAGCCTCGTCCAATCAATTGGACCGACTATCCCAGCCGTCCGCCCTTTTGACAGCGTATGGGTACCCGGCTTAGGTTGCCGTCTTTTCCCACGGACCAATGACCTTTCTTCAGCTCCCCTTTTTCGTCCCTCTTTCCAACTCCTACGGATATGGCTCCCTCCCTTATTTTTTTGGGGGGCGGGGCGCTGCTTGGTGTCTCAGAGCAGGGGTGTGTCAACGATCTGGCGCTGGACGAAACAGGGAATCGCCTGCCGGGGGTCGAAGGAAGAAAGGAGTAACGAGTAACCCAACCCATGCCTAGCCAAAAGTACCTAGCAATCAAGATCTAGGAACAAAACCAAAAGCAGCCTTCATCTCCTATCTATCATGTACATACAGAGTAGTATGTTTGCAGAGCCCTGCCGTGCACCTGAGGCTCAACCTCGGTGTGCGCATTGTTGTTTTGTACCTGATCCTGCCTGCCGGACATCGTCTCCCAATCAACCACTTCCCTACCCAGTCAAAGGCGGGCCACCGGTCAGGATCTTGGCGCCTGGGACTCTATCCGTATCAGAGCTCTGTTATGCGGCCCTCTCTCTCCCTCCCTCTCTCTCGGAGATGGATCATCACGGGGCCCCTTTATGATGTACAGCCTAAGGCCTGATTTCCCGGTTCCCCGGCGCAGTCGCGACGACCTGCCGTAACAACTCGACGATCAAGCCAAGCCTCAGATCACAGCTGGCAAATGGAAAACGTCCGTCTTGGCTCCCCTTGGCCCGCTGGCCCGCTGCCCACAGTCCTCGTGTTCAGACTGAAACTGTAAGCGAGTCCCAAGGCGTTAGCCGTCGTGTCTTATTGGCAATAAGCTCTCCTCTCCCAAAGCAACTCTTCCACGGAGCCATGGGTCCCGCAGGCGCGGCTTGCGGCTTGCGGCTCACATCCTGGTCCAACTCCATCCCGCGTGTAATGCCTTCGACATCATCGGACTGTGTAGACCGAGGGGTTGGAAACGAGTCCCATCTCTGACCAGTCTACCTACACCTCAGTCCGAGCAGAGCGCATCGTGGGCCGTCATATCCTGTGGCCCTGTCTCCTCCACCCTTTTCCAGGCCCATCCCCAATCCGCCTCCCCTTTTCTGAGACGTTTCCAGTCCAATGCACCAAGCCGATCAGAGGTTTGACACCATCCACTCGACGCTTCTCATCTGAACTCGGAGCCCAGCCCCATGTTCCTCGCTTCCACCACCTGGGACGTTGTAGGCCCACGAGGACCCAGTACGCAAGGGGTGTGCCATGTTATCCGTTAGTCGACCAACGAAGGCGTGAGCAAGATGTATAATATCTTCTCAAATCCGCTCATCAGCCATGATAGACTAACCAACCATCCATCCATCCACCCACATCTCCTTCTATTGTTGGCCCCTTATCGCTTGACGCGACTTTTCGTTCCTTTCATTCTTTGGTAATCAAGTTGCTGTCATTTGCTGCCGGTCAGCCAATCGTTCTTTTTTCAAAATGCAATACCCTACTTTCGCCCAATTCCTCTTGGCGAGCATCTTTGCCGTCCAGGGTGTCCATTCCTTCTCTTTCACCCCCTCGGGCCAGCTTGCTCCACGCTACGCCGTAAGTTCAGATCCACCATCTTCAGCCTTATACACCGGAACGTTTTGTACTAACGTCAAACTTGATAGGCATCCGCCTTGGCACTCGCACTCCCTGTTCTTGCTGCGCCCCAAGCTGCCGGCATCGAGGCCCGCGAGGTAAGATACTCATCCTTCACTCGATTGTGCTCACATTCAGCCACTCAGATACTGACCCGTCCCCTCTAGCCCCACCACAATGGCAAGAAGGCCAAGAAGCCTAAGGGCAAGGGTGGCAAGCGCGATGAGTCTGCCGTCGAGGCCCGCGAACCTTCCCATGGAGGCGGATCCGGCAACCCAGCAAACCGCAACCCCGGCTTGAAACCCGGCTTCAACCCCATCGGCGGCAGCAAGCGTGATGTAGAGGACGTCGAGGATGCTGCCGACCACGCTGAGATCGAGACTCGCGAGCCCCATCACAATGGGAAGAAGGCCAAGAAGCCCAAGGGCAACGGTGGCAAGGGTGGCAAGCGTGATGAATCTGCCGTTCAGGACGCTGAGGAT
>JASUDE010000293.1:0-60963 GCA_034509685.1 Colletotrichum cereale | reverse complement strand
TTCCTAGCATTCCTGGCTGGGGCTGGAAGTGGCCGGGGCCACTTCTGCGCCACTTACTCCTTGGGTTTCCGACGAGTTGTTCCAACAGTATTACTAACTAGACTTACTAAATTTAATTCTTAGGCGTAATTATAGACGACGTCTACCTAAGGGATAACTATATTAATAATATTAGCTTTTTTATTTTTCTAAAAGGTATATATAATAAAGACTTTATCTTTAGTATACCCTTTATCTTAAAGACTTATATATCTTTAGAGTATTCTTAAAACTAGATTATAAGGCTCTTTTAGTCTATAAATACTAAGATTTATATTCCCCTATTATTCTACACTTAAGGTTTAACTACTAGGTTTCTAAACTTTATTACTAATATAAATTATTTCCTTAGCGTTTAATAGTCTAGATTACTTCCTATAGAGGAGGGGAAATAGTAGCCTCTATTATGAATCCTAATATAATAGGTAGCCTAGTCTTTTTAAAAAGTATTAACACTATTAAAGAAGAAGAAAAGCTTAATATAACTCTAAATAGTATAAGGATATAAAATAATATATTTATAATATAATTAAACTATATTAATACTATACTACTAATACCTAATAATATTATAAACTAGCTTAAGAATAATAAAAAGATTATAGTAGTATTTAATAAGTATAAAGAAGTCTTTAATAATATCTTAAAAGTAATAGTTAAAGCTATAGTATAACTAAACCTATAATAAATCTATAAAATAATTTTAAAGGCTATAAAACATATAAAATCCTATAATAGTTATTCTCCTAACTCTTAATTTTATATTTATAGACCTAATAAAAAGAAGAAATTAAAAAAGAAGTAGAAATAAAGAAGTAAGACTCCTTATAATAAAAGCCTTAAAATAGTTTCCTATATTAACTATCTCTTTTAGTAATAAGAATTACTAACTACACCCCTTTTATCCTTACTTAATTTATAAGCTAAGCCTAATAATAACTAACTAATAAAAGAAATCTATATAATATATAAAACTAAAAATAAAAAGATTATTCTAGTAGATAACATACTATTAAATAGATTAATACCTAAAAGTAACCTAAAGTAAAAGCTAAAGGCCTAAGAGAAAGTAAAAAAAAACTTATAACCTAATCTTAATAGTCTATTTATAAACCTAATTACACTAAAGTTTTTAAATATTAAAAAAGGGTCTTAATCAATAAAAGATTAACTAAAAGCTATTCTAGCTATAGTAGACTATCTACTACTATAAGAGAAGAAACTCTTAAGTGCTATTTTAATAGTGTGTAAGAAGGTATTAGCCTAGGAATTCTCCTATTATAGTTAAGTATATTTCTTTATTACCCCTCTATAAGTTATTAAGACTATTTCTTATAAGGCTTAGTAATTAAAAAGTATTTCTATCCTATAAGCTTTAGAAGAGGAGGTTATTAAGATCTTAAAGGATTAACTTAAACGTAGTACACTTAAGTGAAGTTATACTACTTATTATAACCCTTTCTTTCTAGTTAAGAAAAAGGATAGTAAGATATACCTTATTAATTTAGTAATAAAGGTTAATAAGGTAACACTATAAGATACTATATTACTACTAATAGTAGATAACTTTACTAAGGATTTTATAATATATAAACTACTATTACTAATAAATATTTTCTTTAGATATAACTAAGTCCTTTTAGCTATAATATATAGGGATATAACGACTTTTACTACCCCTTTTAGTCTTCTTTAATACTATACTTTACTTTAGGGAGCTATAAACTTAGTTACTTAATTTATACGTATTATAATTTAGATTCTTTATAACCTTATCCTAATGTGTTATAAAGCTTTCCTTAATAACATTATAATTTAAAGACTTACTTCTATATATAATAATATAAAGCTTTTAACTTACCTTAGTATTTATAGATTTATTTTTAAGTATTTAATTAATATTAATAAGGTCTTAGTAAACCTAAAGCTTATAGGTTATATAGTTATAGTAGTTAAGTCTAAATAGGCCTAAACTATAGTAATAATTATTAGCTATATTTATAAAACTTCTAAATATTACCCTAACTAAAAGAAGATAATTAAGATTTATAAATAGCTTACTTATAAAGATATTACTAATCTTAGGTCCTTCCTAAGTATTATATCCTTCTATTAAATATAGGTTAAGAACCTTTTAATAATTATATACCCCCTTATAATATTATTATAAAAGAATACCTATTTTATATAGAAGTTAAAATAGTAAGCTATAATAGATATTCTTAAATCTAAGCTAACTATAGCTTCTATACTTATCTTAATTAACTATAGTCCTAAAGGTAGTACTATTTACCTTATAGTAAATATAAGTAGTAAAGGATAGAGAGAAGTACTAAGTTAATTTATTAGTAATAAGTAAGTAGTTATAAGGTTTAAGAGTAAGATATAGGCTAGTATAAAGCTTAACTATAATACTAGGAAAAAGGAACTTTATAAAGTCCTAAAGGCTTTAAAACGCTACTATAACTACCTATATAGCTAACACTTTATCTTAGAAACTAATACTTAAACGCTAGTAGCGTAACTTAATAGCGCTACTACTAACCTTCCTAATGCCCTAGTTATTTAATAGATTACTTAGATCTATATATTTAACTTTAAAGTCTACTATATTAGGGGATTTTAAAATAATATAGTAGATAGATTATTATAAAAACTATAAGGACCTTTAGATACTTTAGATAAAGAAGTATAAAGAGAAATTAATAACTAGATTAATTTATAAATCTTCTTTACTAATATAAAGAGTAAATCCTTCTTCAAGGAAGTATAGTTATATAGTAATAGTAAAAGAATAAAGGAGGTTTATATAAATAATAATAACTCCCTTAATTACCTCCTAATAATACTCTTTACTATTTTAGACAATTTATAGACCTATTTAATAAAGTCTAAGTAGATTACGTACTACTTATTAATATAATAATAACTACTAGGAGTTTATACTACTCTATACTAATAATTTAAAAGTAAAGCTTTAAACTATATTCTATAAAATTAGTTACTCTTTATATAGCTAATAGTAATAAAACTAACACTATAATAAGTAGTTAATAACTATAAATAACGCTATTACCTTATTATAAATACCTATACTAAAAGTAGCTATTATAGTAAAAAAGTAGTAGTAAAGAGGCTTACAGACTATTATATCTAAAATAGTATATATACTAAAGTAGTAGAGGTAGTTAAATCCTACCCTAACTATTAACTATAATAAAGACAGTAGGTTAATAATAAGAGAACTTACACTACTCCTAAAGGTCTACTATTTATATAAGTATCCCTAGATATATAACGTGTTAATAAATACTACTTAGTTAAGTTAAGAGACCTAATAATAAGTTAGCTAGAAGCCTAGTAGCTAAGGAAAGCTAATTTAAAAGGTGTTACTAAATTTATATAGGAAAAGATTATCTACTATTATAGTCTGTATAGGGAATTAATTGTTAATAGAGGACCTAAAAATAAGAAATATGTAATCTAATTTAATAAAAAGTATAGTATAAAGAGAAGAGTTATATTAGCCTATAACCCTAAAGCTAATAAAGTTATAGAAACAGAATATTAACCTATTACCTATACGCTTTTAACTTTTATTAAAGGTATATAACTTAATCCCTAGCTATATCTCTTTACTACTCTATTTATAGATTAAACTAGTGTTTATTTCCCTACTAGCTTTAGCTTTTTCTACTTAATATATAGATATAAAGCTATTACTTTAATTAAGACCTTTATACTTACGTAGTAGGTTTTAGACTAAGCTTTAGTTATAATAAGAGAAAAAGAGGTCTAAATAAGACTATAAGCCTTTCTCTAGCTTAATAAGGATTATAATAAAGCCTAGAAAGCTATAGTAATAAGATATTAGAAGGCTATAGAATACTATAATAAGAGATATACCTACACCTAGTAAGGAAAGTAACTTAAAGTAAGAGACTTAGTCTTAGTGTTTAACGTTAAAGGGTTAATTAATAAGTCTATAATTATAAAGCTTAACTACTAATAGTAGGGACCGTTTAAAATCTTATCCTAAGCCTCTAATATACTATTATACTATTTAGTAATATTATCTAGAGATAAAGTTATTAGGAAAACATTTAGTAGTAACTAATTATAAAAATTTATTAAGGTACCTAATAGGTATTAGGAACCTATTAATCTAGAGATTCTTAGATCTAATTTAAAATAAAATATTATAAAAGTCTTCCCTACGTTTAGATAAAAATAACTTAAAAAAGACAATAATAAAGATAAAGAGGTAGAGGAACCCTTATTACCTAAAGAAAAAAATAAAGATAAGTCCTTTTAAGCTATTATTATAAGGTCTAGGCAGCATTTAGTAGACCTTAAAGTAGTATATAAAAGGGTAAAATAATAGACTTTAGAAGTAGTAATACCTAGTATAAGCATAAAGAAAAGTAAGAACTATATAGAAATAGAAGAACTAGAAGATATATAATTTCTTTTGTTAAAGACTATTTATTTATAAGACCCTTTCCTTTAACTTATTCTTAAACCTATCCTTACGTTATTTTTATAATTTCTTTTATTATTTACTTTAAGAGTAAAGAAAGCTTAATTCTAAAGTTTTATTTCCCTATTTTATATCTTTTTAACTAGTTAAAGTCCTAAGGAAGATATAACCTACTTAGTAGTAAAGCGTATTAGCTATTAAAAAGTAAATAGGTAATAAGCGTAGCAAAATAATACACTAGGCTTAAACTCTACAGCCTAGGCTAGGTGCTTCTATTTAAGGAACTACTAGAAGTTAAATTAGTTAATAGCGCTTACGCCTATAGTTATTAGGATTCTAAAGTTAGGGATAAGGAGTCTATTAAACTTACTGCTTTTTCTTTTTTTTCTCTTTTTCTTAATACTATAACTATAACGCTAGTAAATACTCTTATTATTATAAAAGTAAAAGCTTTAGGTTTTATAGTAAAAGTAATTAGTATAAGGAGTTTCTAAAAGGGATATATACTTAAAATATAGCTTATAGACCTAAGCACTAGTCTCTTTATTCCTAGTTATATATATATGCTTTTTATAATAGCTATAAGGTATAGTATTATAACCTCTATAGGCCTAGATAAAAAAGCTATATATAGTAGTAATACGTTTAAATACCTTAGCTATCTATATACTTTAAATAGTAGCTATAAAGTAATAAATAAAGACTTATTAATAAAGGTTACCTTAACCTTTAGTTTTTAAATATATATAACTATAGTCTCTTAGGCTAAGGTATTTAAGCTAGAAGTTTAATTATATAACGCTAGGCGATTTATCTAGCTATATCTAAGGAATAAACGTAACCTTAAAGTACTTATTTTAAGGGATGTTAGGAAGTATCTAAACTAGTAAAGTAGTAGCCTATAAGTAAAGTTAATAATAATTAAAGGAGGAAAAAAAAGAGAATATATAGATATACCTAAAGTTAATTATTTATAAAAGATATATATAAAAGTAAGTTATTTACCTTCTTTAAAGGTATAGGTCTAGTATTAGCCCTAAGTAGCTAGAGGATTTACTTAGTAGGTAGGTTATAGGGATAAGGTTAATTAGTGTTTTTAATACTATTAATTAAGAAGCTATAGTTAGCTATAGTTATAGGTAGTAATTCTTAGATCTATACTATTAATAAAGAAAGCTTTAGGTAATAGAAGGTTTTTCCTTTTTTATTTATAGAAAGAGAATCTTTATAGGATAGAGAAATAAGAAAAGTATTTAACTAGATAGGATAAATAATAAAAAGAAAAAAAAAAAAAAAAAAAAGGGGGAATATTACTAGTAGGTTAGTAATATTAGTAGAAAAGTAAAAGTAAATTTATTACGTAAGAGGAAGTAAGAAGAAGTAGGTAGACTTTTCCTTTATTAATTTATATATTTACTAACTTTACCTTTTTTACCTTCTATATAACTATACCTTATACCTTTTTCTTTATAAGTTATCCCTATTTCTTTACTTTTAAAAGGGATAATTAAAGATAGAGATTACGTTTCTTTATTCCTTTTTATTTTTTTCCTTAAGTTTTATATCTACTAGAAACATTATTAAGGAAGTGTTTCTTATAGACTTTACCTTTTCCCTATCTAAATAAACTTAAGCCTAAAAGTAATATATTAAGTTTATTATAACTTATAAAGATAATTAAATTTATAAATATTATTATAAATATAGTTAATATAAAGATAACTACTAAAGATAATAGTAAAGTTTATATTATATAATAACACGCTTAGTAAAATAAAGATAGAGAACCTCTATAAGAAAGGCTTTCTATTTATAATAGAAGTAACTCTATTAATCCTATTACTAAAGATAATTACTATAAGTAAGTTTTATTAAGAGTAAGCTAGCTATATTAATATTACTAACACTTTAGTCTAAAATCCTTTATAGCCTCTATAAGCTAACCTAAAGACACTCTTACTTACTAATACTAGCTTTTAGATAGGTATAGATAATATCTTAACTTAAGAGGACTTTATTAGAAACTAACTACCTATAGTAAATATATATAGTAAATAGATACCTCCTTTATACTATTAATAACTTATAGCTAGCCTATATAACCTTATTAGTACTCTTAAAGCTAAAATCTTGCCTAAACTTAATAACGTTTATATAAGACTTATATACCTAGTCTAAAGCCTATATAAGGCTAAAGCTATTACTACTTAGCCTATTATTAGGAGTAAAGCCTTTTATACTAGTAAGTTAAAACTATAAAATATATAGCCTCTACTAATAGATAATCCTAACCTTTTAATTTTCTATATAAGTATAACTATTTAGAATAAACATATTTACTTAGGTCTAATAGTTAACTAGAGAAGTAGCTAGTTATACTTTTATAATAATTAATAGAAAAAGAAAGAAGCTAAAGACTAAATAAAGGTTCTTTTATAAGGTATTAAAAAGGTGTATAAAGATATCTTAGTAATAGTATATAAAGTTATAGGCTAATAAGTAACTCTAGTTAACCTAGGTAACGCTAATATTCCTCTCTAGGTATTAGGGCTTAAGTTTTTTAATTAGGTATAAGGCTTCTTCTATATAGGTCTATTATACCTAATTACTACCTCTATTACTAAGGCTAAAGAGAATTAGCTTAACTATATAAGTACTAACTTTATAAATAATAATATTCCTAAGGAGGGATAAATCTTAATTACACTATTTAGGAATAATAGACCTAACTAAAAGAAAGAACGTTAAGAGGCTATAAAGGCGTTAGATTTCTTAAAAGTATCTAAAGTTATAACCTAAATACCCTCTAGACTTTTTAGCCTAAGTAATAACACTAGTTCTCTAATAAACTAAAACGCTTTCTTTTTATAAGATAAATCTAAGAATAATAATAGTATTATAAAACTAACTACTTAAGTTCCTTAGTCTACTTAAGATATAACTCCTTTTTTACTACTATAGGTATTACTACTTAGATTACCCTCTCTACCTCTTACGTTAGTACCTTTTAGTTATTTAGTAATTTAGCTACTAAATAGAGTAAAGAAGAACTACTATAGTAAAATAATTTAAAACCTAGCTATATAAGACCCTATTGTTTATACTATAAAAAACAAGCTTTACTAAAGTACTTATTATTTTAACCTATATAAGAAACCTAAAGGTAAAAAAGCTAAAAAGAATAAAGACGTTATCTTTAGGGAAGAAGTAACTAAGTCTCCCTACCTTACGCTATTTAATTATTAGGTCTACTAATTCTAACTAGTAGATAATTTTAATAGTTATAACGTATTATAGCTATAAGAAAATCTATTACTTAGTAACCCCTACCTAGTCCTAGTAGCTAAATAGTATACCTCTTTAGGTAAATTATATATAGGTTTATTACGTAAGTATCTTATTACTTAATATAGTACTAGTAGGCGCTTTAATAACCTAACTATAGGAAAGCTTAACCCTATTAAGCTTAAGTATACTACTAGATTATATAATACTATAGGTACTTTAATATATAGAGAGAACCTTAATAGTAATAAAGTATATACTTTTATTAAGCTTAGCGTTTATAGGTCTTTAGTATCTATTTAGGCTTCTCCTTTTAGTTTTAGTTAGATACTTAGTTTTCCTATTACTACTAATACTATAGACGTTATTTATAATTAAATTAATATTATTACTAATTCTAACTACCTTATCTTCTTACTTAACTATAGTAATAATTATTAGGCTGTATTACTAGTTAACTAAGTTATTAGATATATTTATTTTACTAACTCTACTTAGATATCTAAGTATAATAAATTATTTATAGATATAGTTAAAGTATTATAAAACTAGTACTACTACTTAGAAGCTTTAATAAATACTATTATAGTTACTATATTAAACGCCTATATAGTAAATACTAAATAATAAGATAATAGCTTTACTTATAGTCTTTACGCTATAGAATAAGTATAAACCTTTTTTTAGCTTAAAGTGTTATTAACTAAGTTTACCTAGCTTTATTAATAGGATAAAAACTATAAGATTAAGGGTAAAGTCCCTCTAGCGTTATAAATAATATCTATAATTATAGTAGAGTTTTATAATATATAAAGCCTTTATAATAACCTACCTTTATATAAAGTTACTTAGTTATATAATAACTTTAGTAAAAACCCTATTTTCCTAGCGCCTCTTCTTTAGTTACGTTAACCTTTAGCTATACCTACGCTTCTACCTATTAATATGTAACTAAAAGAGAAGACCCTACCTATAGCTCTAAATACGCTAGGTAATTTATAAACTTAATCTACTATAAGCTCTAATAATTCCCCTCTTTTAAATCTACTATCTAATCTTCCTAATAAATTTAACCTAAATACCCTTATTAGGTAGGTTAGTAACCTAAGCGTCTAGGATAATAATAAGAATAATAATAATAATAATTAGGGTAGCCTAATAGATCTAGGAATACCCTTACGTCTTTTATACCTACCTTAGCTAAACGTTTTAGATATCTAGAGGTACTCCTATAAAGATTATATTAATTAACGCGTTAACTAATAGAAGTAGATTAAATAAAGCACTCCTAGTAATATTACTTACTATAACTTTACCTATCTACCCTCTTAAGAAGGCTAGTTTTAACTTTATTAGGCTCTTAAATAGGATAAGGTATATAAGGCTTAACGTAAAGAGTTATATAGTAGTAATTACTATAGATTATAGAATAAAGTTACGTATTTATAAGGTTTTACTTTATAATAGTAACTTAGCTGTTATTATAAGCGCTAAACACTTTATAATGTTTCTTTTTTTCTTTTCTTTTATTATTAATTAATATACTATTAACGTAAGGAAGCTTAAATTAGTCTTATAAGGACTTATAACTAATTTAAGGGGGATAATTATAATAGGGTAAAGTAGTCTTACGTTAGGGCTTAAAGTAGTAAGGTAAAAATAGAGTCTATAAGTAGAAAAGCCTTATAGTTATTATAGAGAGAGTATTAATATATATATATAGTTAATATATAGTTATTACTATAAGCTTATTACTTTTATATATATTAGTATTTTTATAATTTCTCTATTAATACTTTACCTTTTTAGATTTCCTTTTTAGATTAGGTCTAAGAATTAAAAGACCTATCGATTAGTATATATCTTACTATAATTAGGGTTTGTTAGAGGTAGGTGTGGTTTTTATACTTTTCCTTTAGCCTTCTTAGCTAGTAGGCCTAGCGCTTTCTTACTATACGTATTAATAGGTAAATAATAAATAAGGGGCTTTAGTTTAATTATACGTAACTAAGAAGTGTAACTATTATAGGCTGCCTAGTTAAATAGGTAGTAAAATACACTGTTAGCTGTAGTAGATACTATAGCTAAACTATAGCTAATAGCTATAGTGGGTTATTAGGGATAAACCCGTTAAACCTAGTAGGTTTAGTAATGCTTAGTATTATAACAAAGGTATTTACCTTTAATAACTAATATACTATAATAATCTTCTAAAGTATTATACCTAATACTAATATAGCCTATATATTAACTATAGGTTAATAGTAATATTACACCCTCTATAAGCACCTTAATATAAAGCTACTACTTAATATAACCTATACTAGTAAAGCTAGTATTTAATTTAGAAGTAGTAAGAACTTTAAGTTTTTTAAAGCTATAAAAGTACTTATACTATTTAGTAAACTTACCTTCTTATAATAGGCTAGTATTACCTTACGATAGGCGTATAGTAACTTAATATAATTTATCTAAGCTAAGAAGAGAAAGTAAGAAGTATAAATAACGTATAGTTTATATAGGCCTTTATCTTATACGTGTTATACGTATACACCCCTCCTAGCTAGTTATAAGTAATAGTAGGTTATAGTAGGCACTAGCCTAGCTATACTTATTATAGTATAGCCTATAATATATACTTCCCTCCTACACTATAAGGCTTTACTAGCCCTTAATAGTTACGTACTATATCTTAAGAAATTACCTACTAAATAATCCTATAGGCTAGTAAGCTTATTATTTATTCTTCTTTTTTCTTTACTAGCCTTTTTATTAATATTATAAGTATTTATTCTATATATAACTATACTTTCTTTTTACTTTTATTATCTTTTTACTAATTACTAGTTATTAATTATAAAAATTAAATAATTTATAATAGCTATAAGTAAACTATTCCTTATATAGGCCTACGTATATATATATATATACCTACTAATTAGTTACTAACTTATAAGATAGCCTCTTACTATCTCTAGCTACTCTTTATCCCCTAAGGATAATAAGGGTTTTAACTTTATTACCCCCCCTTACCCTAAGCCTTAGTTACTTACCCCTACTATAAGTTACTTTCCTTTAGTAAGCGTATTATATAAGTTAACTAACCTAGCTAAAATAATAAAGATAATAAGAATAATAAAGCTAATAAGGCTAACTATAGCTTCTTAGTTATAAAGAGATACTACGCTAACGCCTCTACTTTTACTACTACTTCTACTTATATACTAACTATTCTTTATATATACTTTTACTTCTTATATATATACTACTTTATATATAACCCTACTACTATTTATTATATAGAGAATATTAGTACCTATAGGCACTACTATCTCTCCTATATATAGTCTAACTATAGCTACTAACCTATAATTTTCTTATTACTTATATAAATCTTACGCCTTACTAATATAACTTAGATTCCTAAGGCCTCCTTAGGCCTCTATAAGGTAATATCTATTACTACCTATACTACTACTTTAACTACCTTTAGCTTTATAAAGCGTACCTCCTTCTAGCTAGCTATTAAGGCCTAAAAGGTTATAACTAACTTAGAGTAAAAGGCGTAAATAAGTATTAAGAAGACGTATAGAAGGTATACCTATAGTACGTCTAATAATACACCTCTTATACCTACTACACCTACCCCCTTTTTCCTAACTATTACTACTACTACTACTACTACTACTACTACTAACGCTATATATAGTAAGGTTACTCCCTACTTAGGTAGTCTTATAGCTACCTAAAGTAAGCGCCTTATTATTATAGTTAAAGAGATTTTAGTCTCTTTTAAAAGAGTAAGTACTAGTCTTATTCTTTTTCTTATATAACTCTTATACTAACTTTATATCCTTAGTTTATTAACTTTATTACTACTAACCTTAGTTATAGCTTCTCCCTTAAGCTAGAAGACTTTTAGTAAGGGAGTCTTCTATATATTCTTAGTACGCTTATTCTATATAGCTTTACTACTTACCTTATAAAGCCTAGTTATTCTTTATAGGCTATAGCCTTTTAATAAAGATTTATTACTTATTTACTTATTATATATCTTTATTTTCTTATATATATATATATTACTTCTATTATAGACGTTAATAGGTTTATAATTCTTTTTTAAAAGAGTCTAAAGCTATAGTATCTTTAACTAATTTAATAGGTTTCTATATAGCTTTAGTAAAACCCTCCTAATATACTAGCACCTAACGTATTCTTATCTTTTCTTTACTATACTATTATATACTAATTATTTCTATAATATACTATTCTTTTTTACTATCTTCTATTAGGAGGGAAGGCTATATATTATAGGCTTTTTAGCTTAGTAAAAGGTTATTCTTAGTATAGTGTAATAGGTCTATATAAAATTAGTTATAGATATTACTAAGTACGTTAAGTTTAACTATAAGAGGGCTTATTACTTTAGTAACTTAGTAATAGTAGTATAGCTAATTAAGCTTATAATTTAGTTATAAAAAGTAATAATTACGTATTAATAGCTATATATTATTATTTACTTTAAGCCTTTTAGCTATACTTTATTACTTATTAGCTAATTCTTTTATATATTATTAGGCTATAGCTATTTCTACTTATACTATTATAGTTACTTTAGTTATACTTTATATAAGTTATTTAGTAACCTTTTTATATATATCTATTACCTTTTATATACTCTCTTTAACTATATTAGGGTTTATATAGTAGCTATACTTTATAAAGAAAAGACTTAACCTAGTTACTAACGTAGTATAGTTATTAATTACTAATTACGTAACTAGTATCTAATACGCCTAATCCTCTTAGAGGTAACTTATATAGGCGTATAATATTACTTAGATCTCTTAGTTAAAGCGCTTTATAGCTTTATTACTTTATAAGTAATATAATATACTTAGTCTCTACTTAATACCTATAAGTATATAAAACCTATACTAAAACTTACTTATTTAGTTACTCCCTCTATTACTAATAATACTTTTTAATATACTATAAAAGTAGTAATAGTAACTTAGAAATCTTTTAGTATATACCTTTATATCTATTATTACTATTAGTTTAAGTGTTACTAACTTTCCTAAGTAGTCTATAATAACCTATATATTAGTAGCATAGTTAGGGCTAGATAGTAAGAGATTTATAATAAAGTCTATTAATAGGTTACTTTTTAAGCACTTAGGTATACTTAATAGTTATAAAAGGCCTTTCTTTATATTACGCTAGATTTTACTACTTCTATATATATTATAGTTATAAATAAAACACTATACTATTTATAACTAACCTAGCTAGTAAAACCTTTATAAAAGTATCTCTAAGGTACTATTTCTTCTAAAGTACTTAGTTATAGTTAAGTTATAGCTTTATTACACTAACTAAGTATATAAGCTATTAGAGGGGGAATTAAGGTTATTATTACCTAGTACCTATATCCTCCCCCTCTAGGTAAGTTATTTTATATTATTAAGGTAGTAGTCTATAATCTAAATATATAACTAAAGGTTAGGTAAGAGTAAGTAGTCCTCTTACTAAATAGCTATATATACTACTTAAAAGATAGTATTACTATCTTACGTTATAGCCTATAAAGCTTATAGTTCTTTATCTTTAAATACCTCTATATATAGTACTAGAGGCGCCTTTATTATATAGTAGGCTATTACTAGTTACGCTTTATTTAGAATTATTTAAATAATATATCCCTATTAGTAGTTATTATCTTATGTAAAGGGGGCGTCTTACTTACACTAGGAGAGTACGTTAGAAACGCTTACGTCTTTACTAAGCTAGTATATAATATAGAAGTTATATTCTATAAGCGTCTTAGCCTAACAGCTTTAGTACTTTATTAACTTCTACTTTTTTATAAAGTACTTAAGAGACTTATAGTCTACTATTACTTTAAAAAGCTTTTTAGTACTATATAACCTTACTTTTTATACTTAAAAGTAATTTAGTACTACTAATAGCTTCTTATTATAAATAAAGTAGTTATATTATACTAATATAAGCTTTTATAAGTAAAAAGTAATAGGTTAGCGCTTACCTTTATTATTTACTTATATTATAGCACCTTTTAGTATAAACCTAAAGTAGTTAGTTTTTATAAACGTTAGGGCGTCTAAGTTAAAGTTTTATAGTAGTAAGGCTATTATAAGGTAGTTCTTAAGCTTCTTAAATACTATAGTATACTTTAAAAACTATATAAATACTACGCCTTTTTTTATAAAGTAAGTTATTAGCTTAACTACTTTAGTATAGTTAGGTATAAATATCTAGTAATAGTTAGTAAAGCCTAAGAAGCTTTTTATACCTTTAATAGACTAAAGCGCTAACTACTTATAAATAGTATATACCTTTTCTAAGTATACTAAAACGCTTTTTTTAGCTTTTAGAATAAAGCTAACATACTTTACCTTCTTTATACTAAAGTTACTTTTCCTTACGTTTAGGCTAAGCCCTACTATATAAAGCTTCTTAAAGACTTAGTAAACCTTTTACTTATAATCCTCTTTTATCTTATTAAAATAAATAAGGATATTATTAAAGTATATAGTAATAAAGTCGTTAAGAAACTTCTAAAGTAAGCTATTTATAAAGCACTACTAGTTTATAAGTACGTTTATTAGCCTAAAAGGGTAAACTAACTATTTAAAAAGCCTATATTATATATAAAAAGTAGTCTTATACTTATTACTTTTAGTAATTTATATCTTATAAAAGGCTACTACTATATTTATTTTAGTATATTACTTTACTACTTCTATATAGTAAAGCGTCTTAGAGATTAAA
Source organism: Colletotrichum cereale (assembly GCA_034509685.1). Classification (NCBI taxonomy): domain Eukaryota; kingdom Fungi; phylum Ascomycota; class Sordariomycetes; order Glomerellales; family Glomerellaceae; genus Colletotrichum; species Colletotrichum cereale. Next base: position 46,364 of record JASUDE010000293.1, on the reverse strand, counting down.
GGTAGTAGATAATAGTTCTTCTTTATAATAGTATTTAGTACTTTATAATTATAATAAAAGTGTAACCTACTACCTAGCTTATATATAAAAAGCATTAGTACTTCTATTATAAAGCTACTTACTTAGATAAAGCCCTTATTAAGGAGGTCTTCTAAAGTCTTCTTTAGGACTAGTAATTCCTCCCTTAATATATTATAAAGGGGGCCTTATAGTAAGGTTACTTTTAGTTCTAATTCTATATAATAGTTATAGCTAGGTTAGCGTAATAGTACTTTTATTAAGGTATTAGGGTTAAATAAGTTACTATATTTCTTATATACTTATTATAGTAATACTATAACCTTAGTAGCTTATTTTACCCTTTTATTTAACTTTAGCTATAAAGCTTTCTATAGGTATTATTATAAGGGGTTGTAGTATAGTTAACTATACGTATTAATAGGTAAGTAATAAATAAGGGGTTTTAGTTTAATTATATATAACTAAGAAGTGTAACTATTATAGGCCGCCTAGTTAAATAGGTAGTAAAATACACCGTTAGCTACAGTAGATACTATAGCTAAACTACAGCTAATAGCTATAGTAGGTATTAGGGATAAACCTATTAAACCTAGTAGGTTTAGTAATACTAAGCGTTATAACACTAGTAACTTTCTCTTATAGTAAAAGTACTAAAGAAATACCTCTTTTTTAAGTAATAATAGTAAGGGTCTCTTACCTACGTAAATTGTTACGTATAGGATACCTATCTATTTATTTATACCTTTACTATCCTATTAGTAATAAGCCCCTCTAGCGCTTTATTAGGTAATAACTTTATAAATCTGTTAGCTAGGTTATTACTACTATAAATCTATTATATCTTATAGATCTTATAGCGTTTATATAAGTAGTAGAGAGCTATTATATTGATTATAAAGCGCTTCTCCTTAGTAGTACTAAGTTTTATAAGGTATTTATAGAGGGAGTATAAGTTAGTATAAATAACTATAGGTATCTATAGTATCTTAAGTTAGTCTATAACTATTATAAGAGTAGTTCCTACTATATAGGTAATATCTACCTTAGTAACTATTACGTATACCTTAGAAGTAAGAACGCTATAGGTAACTCTCTTATACTTTATTAAACTAAAGTAGATAATATTACTATTAATAGTAAAGTAACTATTATCGTTAGGGTTTTTACTAGTTAGTTTATTACTCTCCTTTTTATTTATAAGGATAATAATAAAACTAAGTTAAGACGTAAGATCCTAGTTATTTATAAAAGATCTATTAATAAAGATAAATAGTTTTATAGTTATAAGGTAAATAGGTATAAAGTAAAGTCTATAGTTAAGGTTACTTATTTACTATATAATATAGTAGTTAAGATCTCTAATCTTTTTAGCTATAGGGGATTAGTGTTACGCTATAACTAAGTAGTTAAAGTAAGCCTTAGGTTAATAGATTAAAGTAATATACGCCTTATATATACGTTATTTAACGTATTACTAGAGAGCTTATAGTAAATTAGGGTTAATAGGCTGTAATTACTTACTTTAGCCCTTTTAGTAGAGGGTAATTTTACTATTAGTTCTAAGTAAAAGCACGCTACTATTAAAGGTAATAGTTTAGCTAATATTAAGAAATTACTTTAGTTTTACTATAAAAATAGCTTTCTTTAGTTTAACGTCTTTATAGTAGGAAAAAGCCTTATCTATAAGGCTAATAGTATTATTAGTCTATATACTAATTAACTTAAAATTCTTATTATTAGTAGAAGAAATAAGTAGGTAAGGGTTAAAGGTTAATATATCTATCTAGAGATTCTCTCTATAATAGGTGCTATACGTTACCTACTAGTAAGTCCCTACCTTTAGGATACTATATAGTAGTCTTATAACTTTTATAATAGTATTTAGTAGGTAAAAGTAACGTATTTCTATAGGTAGATAGGTAAGAATTACGTAGTTAAGGTTAGTAGTAGACTAGGTATACGCTTAGGTAATATTACGTAACTAAAAGACGTATTCTTTATAAAGTAAAGATAAAGTAAAAGTAAGTAGTAGCTATTAGGCTATTTACTAGATAGTTAGTAACTACATAAGAATTATAGCCTTACTATTATTAGTATACCTCTAAATTATAAGATATGACTTCTTATAGGGTTAGTCCTCTTTACTTTTTACTTTATAAACTATTTATAACTTAAAGATCTATATTCCTCTATATTCCTTTTTATTATAAATAACTATATAAAATACACTATAGTCCTTAAGTCCTTTTACCTTTATAAAGTTAAAGTAGATAAATAGCTTACTAGGTGTAGTAATAACGCTTTTCTTACGTAATTTTACTATAAAGGCGTAGTCTTTTACCTCTTTAGTAGTAAGAAAAACGTAACTAATAATAAAAGTGTTAGGGGAAACCTTAGTAATAAAGGTAGTAAGGTTTTTTCTTAGTCTACTATAACCTCTTTATAGTAGTTATTCTAGTGTAACTATAATAGTATTATAAACCTTTTTACCTAGCTAAAGGCTTAGTATAATAACTTTTTACGCTTATAGCTTATTAGTTAGTAGAGGGTTAGTATTATTAATAGTACTTTCTTAGTCTTCCTCTTATATATAGTAAGGTTTAATAATAGTAATATAGAAGTCTCTTAGGCTATAGGGAAGTTTAATAGTATAGGTATAGCTATTATTAGTAATAAGCTAAAATAGACCTTTCTATCTATATTTCTTACACTATATATATATAAGGGATTAAAGTAGGAGGGCTATAGTAGTTATAGTATTTAGGCTGTTTTATATAGTAAGCGCTTTATTAACTTATCTTTTTATATAGATTTAGCGTACTTCTTCTATTACTTTCTTTATAGCTTCTACTTACTACTAGGTTATAGGTAATAGGGAGGAATTAATAGTAATATAGAGGTATATACTAAATATAAGAAGGGTAGAGATAAGACTATCTAGGCTAATAGTATTATTAATTACTTTTACTATAAGTTAAAGTATAACTTTAGGTTTAGTATCTAATTTACTATAAATTACTTTATAAGTATAGTAAAAAGTAGCGTAATACTATTTAACTTTACTAATATTCTAATAGGCTTTAATAGGTAATTCCTTTACTTTAATAAATAACCCTTAGGTAGTGCGTTTAAACTTAGCTGCGTAGAAGTTAAGGCTAGCGTCTATAATAATCTAGTCTAGTAGACTAAGGTATACGTTAATCTAGTATATTTATAGTGCTTCCTATATATATTCTATAGTAATAGAGTATAGAAACCTTACTACGTTAAACGTAGTAGCTCTATTAATAACGTAAAGTACTAGCTTATTACTATTAAGATATATTATATTTATAAGAATCTTATAGTTAAACTTATAGTTATTATAAAGGGTAAATTTAAACCTTCCTAAGGCCTTTATATTTAGCTAGTAGTAATAGTAGAATTTGTTAATTTCCTTAATTAATGAGATTTCTACTGCTTTACTAGTGCGTTAAAGCACTTTATAAAGCTACTAAACTAATAGGTAGCTGAATCTGTAGTGAATTGCAGTAGTGGTTACTATAAAATTAACCACTACTAATTAGTGTAGGTATTATCACAAGGGGTTGTAATATAGTTAACTATACGTATTAATAGGTAAGTGATCAATAAGGGGTTCTAGTTTAATTATATGTAACTAAGAAGTGTAACTATTATAGGCTGCCTAGTTAAATAGGCGGTAAAATACACCGTTAGCTGTAGTGGATACTATAGCTAAACTACAGCTAATAGCCGTAGTAGGTATTAGGGATAAACCCGTTAAACCCGGTGGGTTTAGCGATGCTAAGCGTTATAACACTTTCTCTATATTAGTAAGGCTAACTACTATAATTTAGAAGAAAGCTTATAAGTCCTTACTTATCCCTTTTATAGATAGGTTATATTAAGTAGTATAATCCTTATGCGTAGCCTTATAATAGATAGCTATAAAGGTAGGCGCTTTAATTACTTAAGTAGCTTTAATTTTATATACTATTATAGACTCTTATTAACTAACTAAGTGTAGCGTAAGGTCTACTTATCTATAGTAAATAGTATACTTTATAGTATTATAAATAGCGTAGTTATATTCTATCTAAGGTTTTCCTAGGAATATATTAACGTTAAGGCTGTATATAATATATATATATATATACTAGTAGTATCTATAAAGTTTAAAGTTAAATATAACTACTTTTTCTACTATTATACTAGCTAATTTATTAGTAAACCCTTTTAAGGGGATTTTTTATTAAGAGATATATAAAAAGTACTAAGTATATATAAAGTTATAGTTTACTATTATATAAGTATTATAACTAGTATTAGTAAGGGCTTAGGTAGGGGATCCTTTATTAATATAGGTATCTATTAGTATAGTTAGTCTAATTATTCTCCTCTTATACTAAAACTCCTCCTATTTTATATACTTCTTACTTATTAGCTTTAAAGCCTAATTTTACTTTAAAGCTATTCTTTTTCTAACTCTTCTTTACACTTAGTAGTACTATAAGCGTTATTACTTTCCTTAAGCTTCTTAATCTTAGTAGTTACTTTAGCTATATAGGTAGGCTTACTTTTCTTTTTCTTACTATTAGGGTAATTATAAGCTAGGTATTTAATCTTTTAGTAAGTATAGTACTAGTATATTTTAGTATATACTTTTTATACCTTAGGGTGTTCTTCTTTTTTAGCTTTACTAGCTATATATACTATTATTTTTTCTATTATTTATATATCTCTATTAGTATCCTTTAACGCTAGGGGTAGTAGGTATTTATAAGTAGGCTATATACTATTAGTTAGGTTTTTAACCTTTTAGGCTACTTTACTTACTTATTATATATATATATAAAAAGTAAAAAAGAATAAAATACTTATTAGTATACTTTAAATATAAAGAGGAAAAGCGTTTAAAAGAAGTGTAATTTATACTTTACTTAGCTATAAGTAGCCTTTAGCTTTAGCTAATACTTATTTAAACTTTAGGAGGAAAGTAGTAAAAGATTTATACTTCTTTATCTTAATACTTATTAAAAAGGTAGACGTATAGGTCTTTATATTTAGGTTACTATATATATACTTTAGGTACTTTAGAAACTCTTTAGAGTTATAATCTACTTAAGCTTTCTCTATTTTATAGTAAGTTAATACTATTTCCTAAAGCGCTATATCTAAGTAAAAGTTAATAAAGTACTAAGCTTTTTACTTTATTATAAAAAACGCTTTATTAATATATAGCTTATTATATATCTAGTGTAACTATACAGAGAAGTCTTAATACTAGCTAGAGAACTTTAAGGGGTTTAGTATTAGTTTCTAAATAACCTAGAGGTAGTTTTTAGCTAGTATAGGCGTAATAACTATAGTAGCTACTATAAGTATAGTGTTTACTACTTCTAAAGACTCCTTATTATATAATTTAATTATAAGGCTTATACCTTAGGGGTTAGCGCTTTTTACTTTAAGCTCTTTTATTTCCTATATTATCTCTACTATTACTTACTTTAAGGCTATAACTTTAGCTTTTACCTTAGCTAATAGAGAGGTCTTATAGCTTATTACTATTTTAGCGTCTTATTATATACCTATTATATAGTATAATTAGTAAGGTATTTATTTTTATTTTAAAAGCTTAGATATATAATAGGCTAGTATTACCTTATAATAGGCGTATAGTAACTTAATATAATTTATCTAAGCTAAGGAGAGAAAGTAAGAAGTATAAATAACGTATAGTTTATATAGGCCTTTATTTTATATATGTTATATATATATATCCCTCCTAGCTAATTATAAGTAATAGTAGGTTATAGTAGGTACTAGCCTAGCTATACTTATTATAGTGTAGCTTATAATACTTCTATATTATAACTTTAGATATACTATTTCTTCTCTACCTAAAGAATATAGATAATAATAGTATTAAATTTAATAACCTTACTAACTTACTTATTAAAGGTAAGATAGTTATACCTATTATTTATAAATAAGGTTATATATAAATACTTTTAGAAATACCTAAGTAAAGCGTAGTAAATTACTATCTAACTAATACTAAGCTATAGTAGATTTACTATAGATTTAGCTATCTATTAGTTTAGTAGCTTTATAAAGTGCTTTAACATACTAGTAAAGTAATAGAAATCTTATTAATTAAAGAGATTAATAAATTCTACTATTACTACTAGCTAAATATAAAAGCTTTAGGAAGGTTTAAATTTACTTTTTATAATAACTTTAAGTTTAACTATAAGATTCTTATAAATATAATATATCTTAATAATAATAAGTTAGTACTTTATATAGTTAATAAAGCTACTACGTTTAATATAGTAAGGTTTTTATACTTTATTACTATAGAATATATATAGAAAGCACTATAAATATACTAAATTAATATATACTTTAGTTTACTAAACTAAATTATTATAAACGCTAGCCTTAACCTCTATATAACTAAGTTTAAACGTACTACCTAAAGGTTATCTATTAAAGTAAAAGAAATACCTATTAAAGCCTATTAAAGTATTAGTAAAGTTAACTAGTATTACGCTACTTTTTACTATACTTATAAAGTAATTTATAGTAAATTAAATACTAAACCTAAAGTTATACTTTAACTTATAGTAAAAGTAATTAATAATACTACTAGCCTAAACAGCCTTATTTTTACCTTTTTTATATTTAGTATATACCTCTATATTACTATTAATTCCCCTTTATTACCTATAACCTAGTAATAAGTAAAAGCTATAAAGAAAGTAATAGAAAAAGTATACTAAATCTGTATAAAAAGATAAGTTAATAAGGCGCTTACTATATAAAACAGCCTAAATACTATAGCTACTATAGCCCTCTTACTTTAATCCCTTATATATATATAGTATAAGAAATATAGATAAAAAGGTCTATTTTAGCTTATTACTAATAATAGCTATACCTATACTATTAAACTTCTCTATAGCTTAAGAGACTTCTATATTACTATTATTAAACCTTACTATATATAAGAGGAAGACTAAGAAAGCGCTATTAATAATACTAACCTTTAACTAACTAATAAGCTATAAGTATAAAAAGTTATTACGCTAGGCCTTTAGCTAGGTAAAAAGGTTTATTAATTAAGAGAAAAAGGGTTAGAGTTAGAGATTTTTAGTTTTATAAAACTTAAACTAGGGTAATAGTTTAACTAGCTAATATAACTAAAAGAATTAGCACCTAGCCTATTTAACTTACTAGATGTAACTAAAATAAATTCCCTACCTACACGCTAGTTTAACTTACTAGATATAACTAAACTAAATTTCCTAGCTATACGCTAGTTTAACTTACTAAATATAACTAAACTAAATTTCCTACCTACATACCTATTTAACTTACTAAATATAACTAAAATAAATTCCTTTAATACACTAGTTTAACTTACTAAATATAACTAAAATAAATTCCCTACCTACACGCTAGTTTAACTTACTAGATATAACTAAACTAAATTTCCTACCTATACGCCTATTTAACTTACTAAATATAACTAAACTAAATTTCCTACCTACACGCCTATTTAACTTACTAGATATAACTAAAATAAATTCCCTTAATATACTAGTTTAACTTACTAAATATAACTAAAATAAATTCCCTACCTATACGTTAGTTTAACTTACTAGATATAACTAAACTAAATTTCCTACCTATACGTTAGTTTAACTTACTAAATATAACTAAACTAAATTTCCTACCTATACGCCTATTTAACTTACTAAATATAACTAAAATAAATTCCCTTAATACACTAGTTTAACTTACTAAATATAACTAAAATAAATTCCCTACCTATACACTAGTTTAACTTACTAAATATAACTAAACTAAATTTCCTACCTATACGCCTATTTAACTTACTAAATATAACTAAAATAAATTCCCTTAATACGCTAGTTTAACTTACTAGATATAACTAAAATAAAACGTTTACTAATACCTATTTTCTTAGTAATAAAATTTATAACTATAAAAAGTTAGGTATCTACCTTAACTATATCTTTATCTTCTATACTCTTAATAAGTTAGTTAGTAGTAAGCTTAGTATATCTCTCTTTACCTTACCCTCTTTAATTAACTTTAAGGCTAGTATAAGCTAAAGGCTATAGTTAGCTAAAAGCCTATTAATAATACTAGTTTTTACTACCTTATAAAGCTAGTATAAGTAAGGTATCCTCTTAACTAAAACTATATATATTACCTTAACCTTTTTTATTTTTAAAGACTTAACCCCTATAGTTTACTTACTACCTTTTAGTTACTTATACTATAAGTTAAGGTTTTTTAGTAGGAATACTAAAACACTAAAACCTAGTGTATTAACTAAAACACTAAGGGTAGTAAAGTAGTAAATAGTATTAGTAAACCTCTCTACCTTAACTAGCCTAAGTTCTTAAGCTAAATACCTAGCTAGATAGCTATCTAAGGCTTTACTTTACCTTCTCCTAAACCCTTTAGACTAAAGAAAATTCTCTAGTACTAAAAACTAAAGGGAACCTTTCTAATATAACTCTTTTAACTTATTCTACGTCTTTTATAACTTATACTATTATATATATATATATAGTTATATATATATACTACTAATAAAAATAGTCTTTTTTATAACCTAACCTTATATCTTAATAAAAGTAGCTAAGTTTAAGATAAGAGATAATTTAAGTTTTAAGATAAGTCCTTTAATATACTATAATATATCTTCTATAGATAAACTAATAGCGTTATAGCACTTAACTAATAACTAGTATATCTATATAGTAGTGTTATTACTAAATATATAGTAGAATATAAGCTTCTTAATATAGTAGTATTCCTTTTTTTTAAATATAATATTATTACGTTTATTAAGCTTAACCTATATATTTTAGAATATATTTTATTTAGGCTAGGTATTATTACTAACTTAGTTATTTTTAATCTACTTCTAAAGACTTTATAAGGTCTTTATTAATTAAGGACTTAGTATCCTTTTTATTATTACTTTAGAAATTAAGATAGTAATAAATACGTTATTATCTATATATTTATTATCTAAAGGGCTTATTAAGCGTAAGGATATATTATTATTTATATTATTAGATAATAAACTTCTTTAACTAATAGGTAGTAATAACTTAATTTATTATCTCTTATTTCTTAACTTAGGATTTTCTTCTATAGGTTAAATATATAAAATAAGATAGGTACTATTTTTATAGTAGGTATTAATAATACTTTAAACACGTATATCTTTACTACTCTATTAGTTCTCTTAAAGTAGTAGTATATATATAGGGATATATACGCATTAAGTCCTAAGGATATCTAAGGTCCTTAAGAAAAATAGCTAGCTTTATAATAAAAGTAATATATTTATTTATTTTATTATAGTAATTTAGGTTTACCTTTAAAGTAATAATTAATACCTAGAGCTTTTCCCTAGCGTCTAGTGTTACTAAGGTATTACTACCTATATCTACTACTAAACCCTCTTTTAGCTAAAATAAATATCTAATTAGTAATAAAGACTATTATACTTATAAAGATTAGCTTCTAAATAAAAGTAGAATAGATTATTTAGAAAGGTCTTTACTTTATAAAAAATATAGTTAGGATTATAAAGGGGATTAGTTTTATTATAAAAAGTCTTACCCTTATAAAGAGGATAGTTTAGGTCATAAAGTAGAATAGTTAAAGTAAGAGGAGCCTCTTTAAAAACCTACTTATATATCTTTAGAGGAAGGTATCTAACTATTTAATCTTAAGGTAAAGTCCTACCCCTTATAAGATATGTTTTTTTAGATAAGTTAAGTAGAATTAGAATATAGTAGTTACTATTATTATTTTTCTAGTAATCTAAATATATCCTAACGTATTAGAAAAAAACTATTTAGCTAATTACTATTTTATAATACTACTAGAACTATACTAGTAGATAAAGATAAAGAAACTTTAACTATATAATTAAAATAAACTCTTTTCTTTCTTAAGATTATAGCTAATAATCTAGTAAACGTTAATATTTTATTATTAATTATAAGTATTAAAGAAAATATAGCCTACCTACCGTTTATATAAAAGTGTTTATTAGATATATATTAGTAAGCTTTAATATACTTATATACTTTTAGATTAAAAATTTATATCTATAGTTTATCTATTTACTACTTATACTAAACCTACTATTTAATTATATAAATATCCTTAAGGCTATTTAAGTTTTATAAAAGTATAACCTTTAAAACACTACTCCTTTTATAAAACTTAAATAGGCTATACCTTTATACTACCTATAAGCACTACTATATATTAAGTATATATAGTAGTAAAATAGTTAGGATTTAACCCTTAATACTAAAAAGAATTTAAGTAAATAATACCTACGTATATAGTATTACTAAAAGTAACTTAAAGGCTATCTGAAGAGTTAATAATATTAACTAAAGTAATACTAAACCTAAAGTATACCTATAAAATTCTTAAGATATAGTAATAAGACGCTAATTAGAATAATAGTAAAGTCTTAAGGTTTTTAAAGTTATTAGAATCTCCTAAAAAGATAATAAGTAACACAGCCCTCCTAGCAGCCGTTCTAAATCTAATAGGAATAGTTAGGCTGTAATAGTAGTAGAGTATTACACTAGCGTCTTATAAAGTAACGCTATATAAAGGTAAAGAATAATAGAAATAAGTAATAATAAGGAAACTAAATAGAGGTTATAAAATAAAAAATAGGTCTTAGAAGTAAGGTATTATTATAGTTAACCTTCTTACTAAAGGAGGTTAATAGCGTAGAGGATTATATACTCTATAGGTATATAAATATATACGTACCTATAGGGATATCCTCCTTTAGCCTATCTATCTACCTTATTTTATAATAAGTACCCCCTTTTAGAAGAAACACTCATCCTAAGTATACTAAAATATAGAAAAGAAAGTTACTATTAATCTACTATATTATCTACTACCTTTCTCCTATATCCTATATATTCCTCTTTTACTTATTATCTTTAAAATTAATTTCTATAGTGTAGTCTTTCTTACTACTACCTTAAGCTAAGGTGGCTAGTAAGTTAGGTTAGCGTATATACTTAGTAGTACGCTAGGGAATTATAACTAATAGGGCGTAAGTAGATTAAGAAGCTAGGGTAAGCGCGTAGGTATCCCTAATAGTGTTAGAGAGTTTCTCCTCTATACTAGTAACCTTATTAACTAAGGCCTTAAACTTATTGCTTTTAAACTTATTAAGGGTATTAAGGTTATTAGCCTTCTTATTAAGTAAGGTAACCTTCTAAGTTAGCTTCTAAAGTTAATAGTTAAGGCTGTTAATAAGGGCCTCTAGATACTTAGATTTCTTAGCCTTCTTATATAGATTCTTAGTAATCTAGTGAATACTATTAGAGTGCTTCTTAATAACCGGCTTATAAGACTTAGTAGTGGCTGCTATTATATTAGTAATCTCGTAAGTAACGTTAGCCTTAGTAATATAGTTATTAACCTTTACGTCTAGATTAGTAATATAGTCTTAAATCGTATTAAGGAGAATAGTCTAGCTTTAGGTATTATATGTATATATAATCTCTAGAATAGAAATTAAGTCTAATTACTAAAGTAGTAGAAGAGTACCTATAACCTTAGAGTTACTTTATCTTACTTAGTATATAAAGGTAGAGTTAATTAATACTACGTAAGAGGGAAGGTTACTAAACTAAAGCTTATTTTTTTTATACTTAGAAAGTATATTCTCTATAGGGGTAGTAACTGTTTAGTAAAAGTATGCGTTAGACGAAAGGGAAGTATACTAGTTAGTAATACTGTTCTTATAATGGTTATAGAAATCCTCTAGCTAGATATAAATCTTACGGATAAAGGTGTTATTAGTATAGTCTTTAACTACCTCCTTAAAGCGCTTAATAGCCTTAGTATAACTAGGGATACTAGACTCCTTCTTATTAGTAGTTTTAGAAGTGTTCTTCTTAATAGTCTTACCTATGTTTTTCTTTAGGGTTACTAGGTTAGTTAGTATACCTAGCGCGATGTAGGCCTTAGTCTCTACGTTACTATAGATCTTAGTAAGAGTAGCACTATTAAGGCTGCTACCTATAGTATAGATATGCTTATTAACTATTTTATAGTAAGTAACCTTAAACGCGTAACGCTTTACGTATTTCTTATGCTTTAGTTTAGCCTTATAGTCCTTAATCTATTATAAGGTTTCTTTAGCGTCTTCCTCTATTTTATAAGGTATATTATAAAGGTTAGTGTTAGTAGAGGAGATAGATAACTTAGAGTTATTACTAAAGTCCTTATTATAGCTAGTATTTACCTTATTAGTGTTAATAACTATAGTGTCTATAGTATTATAGTTATTAATATAGTATTAGTTTCTAGTAAAAGAGGTTCTTTAGGTAGTAGGGATGTTAACTAATTTAAAGGTAGACTTTAGGGGGTATAATAACTACTAGGTCTAGGTTTAGTTAGTAGCCTTAGTAGTCTTATTATTAATAAAGGGGTTAAAGTTAATTTTGTCTTAGTTTATAGGATCGTTAGGAATAAGTAAAAAGCGCTAGGGATTTACTATAGTAGCTTACTATATAGTTCTTAGTAAAGTATATTAGAAAGGAGTATAAGTCTTATTATATTACTTTGTAATAGGTAAGGGGAAAGTAGTAAATAGAAGTGTTAGAAGGTAGTAAAAAGTAAAGAAATTGTAAGGTTTACGTTTATAATAAATAGTATATAAAAAGGGAAAAATAAAGGGTTAGTAGGTAGGTAAGTTAATATACCCTTTTTTAGCTACTAGCTATTAAAGGTAAAGAAGGTATAACTACCTATTATAAGTAGGCGCTTTTTTCTCCTTTTAAAAGGAAAAATAAATATAGTTATTCTAGTAAAAACTATTATAGAAACTATATATCTTAATAAAGAAAAATAGGCTAAAGGCCTTTCTATAAGTTATTATTACCCTTATTAAAAGAATAAATACTTTATTATTATTAAAACTAAATTAAAGACTATAGGATTCCTTAGGGCGTTTATAATACTTTATAAATTATCTATAGACGTCTATAGTAAGGTCTAGAGGAAGTTAGCTAAGGCCGGTTTTTATTCTTACTTCTTTATATACTTAGTAGCCTAATTAATTAGTTATTCTTCCTTATAAGTTTTAACGAGGTCGCTAGTGTTAGGCTTAAGATTCTTATAAGGTTTCTATATATTAGAAGCTAGTAAGTACTTTTTCTACTTAACGAGATACTTAACTAACGGCTAGGCTTTCCTTTAGGTTACCTTACGATTTATAATTCTCTTAACTTTATATTTCTTTATTCTATTAACTTTTACTAGTTTAGAAGGGATCTCCTTATAACTAAATAGGTTTTCTCTATTTAACGCTTTCTATAACTATATCGTTAATACTACTAGGTAAACTCTTTAGTAGGCTAGTAAGTTAAGTTTATAGGCGCTAGGCCTAACTACCTAAGTAATATAGAAAAGTTTAGTACGCTATAGAGACTACTTCCTTTTAGGTTTTCTAGGTAGTAAATATCTTTTACTAAGGTAAAAGAATACTTTATTACTTATAGTAAAGTTTACTAGGTAATAGTATTAGTTATATTACTTCTTTCTTATTACTCCTACTGTATTAATAAGAGTCTACGCTTCTACCTAGTAAGTGTTACGTAATATATTAATTAATTCTAATAGGATCCCCTCTTTACTAACGTGCTTTAATATAGTTTTAAAGCAAAACCTTAGTACTAGTTTATTTAGTAATTAGCTTATTATTATAGTAAGTAAGTTATTAAGAGAGTATTAGAGGGATAGTAAGATGTTAATCTATAGTATGTTAGGGTTAGTATATATATAGAAACAAATAGTAATCTTAACTGTCTAGTTTGTCCTTTTACTCTACCTATTAGTCTAGGGGTAATACGTAGTAGAAATAAGTAATCTTACCTTTAGGGCCTTAAAGATCCCTACTTAGACTACTAAGATAAACTTTAGGTTATAATTACTAATAATAGCGTTTAGTAGGCCTTAGTTATATAATATAAGTGTTTAAAGAAGTACTTAGGCCTACTAGTAAGCTTTATACTTAGTGTAACCTAGGATAAGTAGAACTTTCTTACTAAACTTATATATTATAGTGTAGAGGTAGTTAAACACGTTAAACTTAGGTAATACCTAGAAACTATTTTAGGTTAGGACTTTTAGTATATTAGTAATAAAGTCTATAGATATAGTGTAATATAGGATGCTAGGCGTTATAATAGGTTAGAGAGATCTAATAAGTTTCTAGTAATCCGTTTAGTTACTTTAGTACGTTAGGTAATAGGCGATATACGTCTTAATAAGCTTTGCTTTCCTATAGATATAGAAGTTCTAAAGTTCTATAAGTATTCTCTTACACCTAAAGTAAAACTTCTTATTATAAGTAAGAGTAAAAACCCTTCCTACTAGAGGCTTTAGGATATAGAGTCTCCTTATTTTATCTATAGATATATAAAATATTAGTCTATAGTTATTAATTTCCTATAGGAGGATAGCTACCTAGGGTTATTATTGCTTTTCCTAAGGTAGTTATTAATCTCTTTCTACTTTATCTAGAGTTATATACTTACGTCTATCTGCTTATATTTACTAGATCTAATTCTTTAGATTCCTTAGCTTCTTATTACTTTAGTATCCCTTAACGATTTCCTATATAAACTTATTATTAACTTATACTATAGTTATAGTAGCTTTCCTAGGTTCTAAGGGTTTATTACTTATATGCTATACTATAGCTACTACTTCTATATTATTATTATTATTAATATCTATAAGTTTATCCTTATAAGGGAAATACTTAGATAGGTTAGGTCTTATAACTAGTAGGTAGGAAAGTATATTAGGTATAACGTTTAGCTTACTTAGTATATAAAAAATCTTTAGGTAGTACTAAGAGAGGTAGTTAGTAGCGTTTATAAGCTTAAGATTCACCTTGTTTAAGTTAAGGGTTCTTAGTAACGTATACGTAATAATTCCCTTAGCTGCTATATAGTTTATAAGAATATTAACTTCTTAGTAGTTAGATTATACTAGTTTTCTAAGCTTCTTTATAGCCTATATAATAGCTATAATTTTAGCTTCTATAGCGCTAAAACGTTTCTCTATTACCGTTATAAATTAGGAAAAAAAAAGGATAGGTTTAATATGTTTTATCTTTATATTAATACTAAGTATATTTTTACTATTTTAGTTATAATCTAACTAAAAAACTATAAGACTAAATCTACTAATATACGTATTAATCTTAAAGAATAGTAGTTTCTTAGGGTTATAGTAATATTATATTACTTAGTTATAGAGTTTCTCCTATAGTGCGTTCTATACGTTAATCTCTTTAGGTAAGGGGTTAAATATCTCTTTTATGACGATTTTTACCCTTACCTAGCGCGTAGTGCCTAGCTTAATAACTTTATCTTATCTTAGTTAGGCTGCTAATTTTGTCTTCCTCTACTAAAGGGGTGACGTAATTACGTTAAACTAAGGTAACCTTACGTAAAGCTAGCTGCCTATCCTAAGATATATCTTAAGGTTATATAGGCTACGTAAGAAAACCAGCTTCTTAAACGTATAAATATAATTATCTATCTTATAGATACTTTTACTATTTATAACGTAATTAAAAAGCTTTACACTAGAGAAGCTAGTAAAGGACTTTTTTATATTAATATAGATTTAGTATTTATTAAGGATATTTAGGACTATCTCTATATACTAAAGGTGCTTTTTATTAGAGTTACTAAAGATTATAATATTATTAATATATACGCAGACGAAGTGTTAATACTTAAAGAATAGTTAGTTTATAAAGCGCTAAGCGTACGCTAGGGAATTCTTAAATCCTATAATAGTAACGTTAGAATACTTAAGCCTATAGGGACTAATTATTACTATTTTATCCTAGTGCTTAGAATATATACTAAGCTAGTAGAAGAACCTAGTAGCGTTAAATATTATTATATATTTCTTACCTTTTAGACAGCCTATAATTTTATTTTAGTTTAGGAGAAGGTAAACGTCTAGACTTACCTACTTATTAAGAGGTTATATATCTATAACTACTTAGCCTTTATCTTTTTTCCTATCTATATAGTATTTCTATATAATAAAGAGGAGGTATATAATAGAAGTAAGGCCTTATTACTAACTAATCTTCCCTAACTTATATTATTTATCCTAATAGGCGTTAAGGAACTCTATATCCTTAAGACCTAATAGGAAGACCTAGATATTCTGCCTTTAGTTTTACTATCCCTTAATAAGGTTAATCTTTATGTAGTCCTTATTAGGAATAGGTACTATCCCTTTATTATAGTAGATATAGTATCTATTAAGTACTGCTTTTATCTTACTAGTAAACTCCTTATTATTTATATAGATCTTTACGCTATATTTGTTAACTATTACTAGATATATTTTAGGCTTTATTATACTGTATTTTAGTATTTCCTTTAGTATTAATATATCTTATAGGGTTTTTTTAGCGTTATTTACTTCTATAGTAAACTCTCTTATAGTATTTAGGAATTTATTAGTAACGTTAAGGAAATTTACTAAATTGCTATAAGTAATAGTATCTAGTGTATCCTTACTAATTACCTAGGTAGTCTTTTTACTTTAGTTTAGGGCGATTTATACTACTTTTATACCTTTCTTAATGGTTATTAGTTCTACTATATTATTATATACTAGCATAACTTTTAGGGTTTTTAAATTAGTAATAGCGTTAAGGATATACGTGTGTTTAGAGTATATATAGTATAGTTACTACTTCTTATCCTCTATAGATCTCTTTAGGAGGTTAATAAAGTTTATAGGGAGATACTTAAGTTCTTTTAGCTTAATAGTTGCTATAAACTAAGAAGTAATCTGTTATAACACTAGGTAGTAGTATTTAACTATAGTAGGGATTATTATATTATAGAAAGATTAAAGTTTTACCTACTTCTTATTAAAATCTACTACTATACTATAGTTATTATAGAATAGCGTTTTTAGAAGTAATTAGGCTAGGAGTTTCTTTATAACTCTAGCTATTATTATAGTGTAAACCTTTACTTCTATACCTTTTACTATACTAATAATATATATATTAAAAGTAACGTTTTCTAAGAGTATAAAAGATAACCTAACTACGCCTACTCTTTATAGCTCTATAGGTAAAAATCTTAGATTCTTAGTAAACTTCTTTACCTATTCTTACTCTACTAGGATAACTAATACTCCTATATTAACACAGACGGAGTAGTCTTCTAAGTTTTTATTAGTATATACCTTAATCTAAAGATAGGTACGCTTATAGTATCTACGTTTCTTATTAGGTTTAATAACTGCCTTAAAGACTTCTCTTAGTTAAAAGGTAAAATTTATAGTATTATTATGTTAGTTTATTCCTCTATTAGGTTCTATAACTAAGTCCTCTAAGGAAACTAATAGCGTAGAAGGCGTTATTATTATAGCTAAGGAGTCGTTATCTAAAGGCGTTTAAGTAAGGTACTCTTTAACCTTACTCTATAATAGGGTGTAGTTATTACTAGGTTTAATAACTTCTTCTTATTCTTTAGGTAATAGTGCCTCCTGCTTTAATAAGGGGGTAATAAAGTTTATACTCTCTATCTTACGTAAGGGGACTTCTTTAGTGCCTTTAAGAATATACCTATTATTAATAAGTTTATTAATATAAGTCCTAGTATTCTTATTATTTTCCTATATAAATTGTATATTATTACGCCTGTTAATTTTTTAGGTATAACGTATGCGTTATCTCTATCTACCTCCTTACTTAACTTCCTACTAGGGTTATTAATCTTTTATATAACGTTTAGTATTATCCTAATAGTCTTCTTTTTAGTAGTTATTATAGGATTAGTATCCTTTATAGTTTCTATAGTAATTTCTATAATATCTATAGTTATCTTAACTTCGCTAATTGTTTCTACTACTTAATCTTTAGAATATAGTCTCTTTTTTATTATATTTAGAAGGGTCTTTATTATAGGGTTTTAGGTAACTAGCCTATAAGGCTTTTAGGTAAACTATTACGTTTCCCTAGTGTGCTATGTTTTTACTGTTATAGTTAGTAGCGTTATTAATATATACTAAGTTATATTAGGATCTAGGTGCTACGTCTTATAGTGCTTTATATTATTCCTTAGTGTAGGCGATATATCTATCTAAAGAGTTATTATCTTTAGGCTTATAGAGGAATTATCTAAGCTATAAGGTAAGGTTGTTATAAAACCTTATTAGCTATTAACGTTAGGTTTAATCTCCCTATGCTCTTACGTGCTTAAAGTAGCTTTAAGTAAATATATAAATATTACTTTAGCTATTAATTTTTTTTATAGTAAAGTGGTTTTTTTAGAACTACTTTTTAGTATCTACTAAAGTAAGGCTAAAGCGTTCTTTAATCCGTTAAGTAATAGTAGCCTATCCTTACTATCTTAGCTATTACTATTCTCTAGTTATAAGTTAAAATTCCTACTAGTTTTAGGCTTATCCCCTAAAGTACTAGTAAATCGTCTAACTAAAGTACTATAGTAATAAGGTATTATAGTATACTACCTTAATAGCTTAGGTCTATAACTTTACGTTATAGTAGTAAGTTATATAGTAGTTATAAAAGATAGGGTTTAGTAAGTAACGCTTTATGTTAGCGTCTAGCTAGAAGATACTAACCCCTATAAGTATTTATAAATAGGTTAGGGTGTGTTTTAGGGTGTTTATGCTATTAGATAATATCCTTAAGATTTATATCTAGTGTGTTATAGCGTAGAAGAACGCGTTTATAAACTAGGATATATCTAGTAGTAGCGTTAGTACTACTACTAGATAAAGGATGTTTGCTATTAGTTATCCTTACCTTCCTATAGGTATTAACGGCTAGGGAGTTAAAATCCCTAGCTATTAGGGAGGTAGGTAGTAAGGGAATACTTATGTCTACCTTACTATTATATCTAATAGGGTAGAGTATATCCCTTATATAAAGACGTTTAGTAGTATACCTAAGTATAGTAGTATAACTAAAAGTATTAGGTATGTAGCTAGTCCTTAGGGGTGAGGCAGCGTATATACTGTCTGCCTTAAGGGGGGGGGTTAATAAGCTAGACCTAGCGGTGTCTAAGTAGGCTAAAAGCCTAGTATACCTAGTCTATAAGGGTAGTAACCTATACTAGCTAAGAAACTACTAGGTATTAGGAATTATATTAGGAAGGGTAGTTATTAGACCCCTATAGCTAGTAGTAATAAGGTTTACTATTATTATATATTATATTATACTAAAGGGAGTTAAATTAGCTAGCTAGCTATTTAGTATTATTCTACTAGTAGGCTAGTGTTTTACCTAGGTAGGCCTATAATTTCTAGTTTTTTACTTTTTAGTAAACGCTACGTTATATTAAAATCTTCTAGTGCTTTAGGTAGGGATGCTATAAGAAGGCTATCTTTATATCTATTATAGAATTCTCTTATAGTCTTATTAACCCTTAAGTTAGGTCGTTAAGGAAGAATTTTCCTTAGGGGTTTTAGAACCTACTTAGTTGTCTTCTTTTTTAGTATAACTAGGTTTTCTAACGACTAAAAGGTCTAAGAATTTATTTATAAGAGTAGTATAGGCGATCCGTTAGTAAATAATCTTAAGGAAACCGCTAGGTTTTATCTTACGTTATTAACGATCCTTTTTACTATCTTAACGGTAGATTTAACCTAGTAGTTATTATTAGTGTATCTATTATCTAGGTAGAAGTCTATATCCTACCTATTAGTTTTATAGTATAGTGTGTTACTATTAAACTCTATAAATATAAGGTTAAAGATATTATCTTATAGACTTTTAGGAAAACTCCTTATAACTTTATATAATAGGAACTATTTAAGCTACGTATGTAGTTACTATAACTTAGTAATATACCCTAGCTAAAGGAGCTTACTTATACTACTTTTAAAGTCTTGGAACTTCTATTAGGGTAAAGGTATATCTTCACCTTAAGTTAGTAAACAAAAAGAAAATATTATAAGGTATAAACTAAAGTAGTTATACTACTACTTAACACAGCCCTCCTAGCAGCTATTCTGGATCTAATAGGAATAGTTAGGCTGTAATAGTGGTAGAGTATTACACTAGCGTCTTATAAAGTAACGCTATGTAAAGGTAAAGAATAATAGAAATAAGTAATAATAAAGAAACTAAATAGAGGTTATAAAATAAAAGATAGGTTTTAGAAGTAAGGTATTATTATAGTTAACCTTCCTACTAAAGGAGGTTAATAGCGTAGAGGATTATATACTCTATAGGCATGTAAATATATACATGCCTGTAGGGATATCCTCCTCTAGCCTATCTATCTACCTTATTCTATAATAATAAGCCTTAAAAACCCTAAAGTTAATAATAACTCTATACTAAGAGAATCTTCTTTTTTTATAAATAATACTAAAAACATATCTTAAGACTTAGATAAAGATAATAAGACTAGTAATACTAAATCTATAGTAAGTAGTATTAGTATTAGTAGCCTCTTTACTATTACCCTAACTATTATTACTATATAGGATACTAAAGAAACCCTAAGAGAGATATCTAATAATAGTATTAATAGGGATAAGATTCTAAAATAGGTAGTAAATAACACTATTACTAATTAGTAACAGCTTACTTAACGTATTATTATAATTATAAACTTTAGACTTATTATATACTATAACTATAATAATAGTAATAAAGTAGAGGATCTTATTTATTATAATCTTCTTTTAGAAGTATATAGTCTTTATAGTGTTATAATATCTATAATATACTAATATATAGCTTAGTAAAAAGGGATAGAAAGCCTAGGACTTAATCGCTTAGTCTTAGTCTAATCTATTTATAGAAGAAATAGCCTATAGGCTAAATTTCTAAAGGTAACAGACCTAAGGGATATTATATATAGCTAGGTCCTATTAACTACTATATAAAAAAGAGTTATACTTAAACTTAACTACACTAAAGACGTTAGGCTTAGGAATACCTAGTTTAATATTAATAGCTTTATCTATATTATACCTAGAATCTTAGAATTTCTTAACTCTATTAATTATACCTTAATTCTATAGAGAGGATAACTCCTAATAGTAAATATCTATATTTAATATTTAGTTTATATAAATAGTATAAGTAAGACTATAAATAAACTAATTTATTAGATCCTCTATATCTTCTTTAGTATAATCTAAGGCTAAATATTATTTCTTTTCTTCTCTAGCCTCTTTAAGTAAGCAGCTAATTAGCTAAGTACTAAAAATAAAGCTACTTAGTTAATAAACGTAAAGTATTAATTATTTTATAATAATATCTTATACCTAAGTATTATTAAGTTATTTTCTAAATCCTAGCTTAGTTATATCTTACGCTTCTTCTCTAAAGCCTTATGAAAGGTTAAATTTTCTTACTATAATAAGGCTAATCCTTTATTATATAGTTTCTTTCTACTATATAATTACCTATTAACCCTCTACTAAAACCTACTCTTAAGGTTTAAACTAACTACTAATCTTTAGCTAAATACTAATATTTCTATATTTAAGGACTTCTTCTTCCTCCTTAATAAAAAGAATATAAAAGTTAGGTATAGTAAGGCTTTATTAGTGTTATAAGATAAAGTGGCTATTATAGATTACCTAGCCTAGCGGTGGATCCTACTAGAGATGCTGTGACCCACCGGTCGGCCGGCCTATAGTTAGTCTATAGGAGCCCTACCTAGCGCTAGCCTATAAGGGCTAGCACTACTAGCTGTAGCTTAACTATTAGTAAGTTAACTAATCTATCACCTAATTTTTAACTATATTAAGTAGTAGTATAACTACGTTATAATACTATAGGATATTAACCCTTTACTACTATTAAGATTTATAATAAGAGGTAAATATACTAACTGTTATAAAGAGGAGCTATTTAGTTAGTTTTTTTTTTAATTATAACTAATTAGAAGCCTATACTTCTTTACTAATTAGCTGCTAATATACGCCTACTAGTAGAGTTATTTACCTACAGCCTACGCTATAATAACTACCTACTTAGCTGAAGCTAACATCCCTCTAGCTAACACCCTTACTTTTAATAACCTTACTTTTACTACTCTTCTTTATACTCTTTTTTACCTATTATACTGTTAAATCTACTACTACTAAAGCTACTATTAATTAAGGTACTTAAGAGATAATAGTAATAGAGTTACTAGCTAGAGCCCTACTAAAAGTATAGTGCTAGATTTCCCTTAAAATCTACGTTATTCTACTACGTATATATAAATAACTATACCTATTACTACTAACTTTACTATTAAGACTTTATATCTTAAAATACCCTCTTCTACTATTTACTAGACTATAATCTGCCTTTACTATTACCTATATATTTACTACCTTTATTAACTTTACTATTACTACTATTAATTTCTATAGTCTCTTTACTACCCTCTAGCCTATTAATAAGTAAGTAATCTATATTACTAGTATTACTAGTCCTCTTTTTAGCTATAAAATCTAATAAGGCTGTTAAAGCCTTTTATATAAGAATAGCTATAATTTAAGCTTAGTAAGATAAAGAAAAGCCTTAGTAGAAGACTAATAAGTAAGTCTTTAGTATATATAATCTACATATAGGTTATTACCTAAGGTACTTAATAAGATATATAAAGCTATTACTACTAATACTACTTCTAGTATATACCTAGCATACCTATTAACTACCTTTATAGCCTTAGTTACTACCTATAACTACCTTTACTAAGGCACTTATGTTACTAGCCTAGCTATATTAACTATACCCTAGATATAGAGGAGGTAACCTACCTAAAGGTAAATCTTATGCATACTAATAACTTTAAAAGTAAGAAGAAGAGATTTAATCTCTTTAGTAGTAAGTTAGCTAGCTTTATAACTACCTACTACTACTACTACTAACATATTATAAAGCTACTTAGTACTATAGTTAAGATACTCTAAATAAGGAAGATAATAAGGAAGATAATAAGGAATATAATAATATTAGCTATATAGTAGAAACTAGTCCTTAGGATAAAGATAATAATAAATTAATTTATACTAGGAAATATTACTATAACTATAAGGAATCACCTAGCTATATAAAGTAATAATATAGCTAGCTAGAGGAATTATACGTCTATACACCTAGCTAGCTGTTATACTCCTAGCTATACTACTAGCTATACTACTAGCCTGCCTAGCTAGCTAGCCTACTAGTAGACTATTATATAGCTACTTAACTATATAGCTAGACTGTATATTAGCCTAGCTAGCTTATATATTAACCTATATATTATCCGCCTAGCTAACTAACGTATTATTAGCTATCTTATTAGCTATCTTACTATTTATACCCTACTAGTTAACATAACTATATAGATAGTAAAGGGGATTATAATAAGGATATAGATAGAGATAATACTAATATAGTTAGAGAATATACTAATAGAGATAGGGACTTTAACGACTATAGAGATAGATATAGTAAAGAATATACTAATAGATATTTTAATAACGGATATTCTAAAGAATATAGTAATAATAGTAACTATAATAATAACTATTAATTACTAGTTAGGTATACCCTTTCTATAGCAGCTAGAATAGCACTATAGAAGCCTAAAATATATAGTTAGATTAGTTACTTTTACTATTATCCTATTTTATAGATATCTACTTTATTTATAACTATTATTTAGTTTCTTTACTTCTACTTACTTCTGCTTTACTTTACCTTTACGCTATATTACTTTATAACGCTATTACGTTTCTTTTTTTTTCTTTTTTCTTATTTCTATATAATCGCTATATAATAATTATTTTATTCTAGGGGGGGTACGTATTATAAGATAAAGTAGCTATTATAGATTACCTAGCTTAGCGGTAGATCCTACTAAAGATACTGTAACCTACCGGTCGGCCGGCCTATAGTTAGTCCGTAGGAGCCCTACCTAGCGCCAGCCTATAAGGGCTAGCACTACTAGCTATAGCTTAACTATTAGCTAGTTAATAAATCCATTACCTAATTTTCAACTATGTTAATTAGTAGTAAAGTATATTAAAGGTTTTTAGATAAAGTAGTTAAGTATTATTTAAAAATCTAATTTATATAATATAGATTACCTTTAGCTTTTAGATATTACTACTAAGTAGACCTTATAGAAAGGTCTTAATAAAGGATATATTCTCCTTATATAGAAATATTACTAAGCTAACACACTATAATTTCTTAATAGCTAGGTTAAGGAGGCTATTTATAAAGTTAACCTATTAGAAGAAAGCCTTTTACTAATAGGCCTATATATCTAAGGAGAAACCTATACCTAGTATTATATTAACTTACTTTATAATACTTTAAGTATTATAACTAAGCTAAGTAGTACTACCTAATAACTAGGCTTATACTATTTCTAAAGTTATACTATTAGAAAGAAGGTCCTTAATACTATTAGGAAGAAGCTATATATACTAGACTATCTCTTTTATAGTAGATATAGTAATAGTACCCTTATAACTATATTTTTAAACTTAAGAGTAAAAGTTATAAACTAAAATTAGTTTAATATATTACTAAGAGAGTTAAACTTTTTTATTATATTAGGTATATAGTTAGTAAAGTAGATAAACTTAGGTTAGTATATAGAGTAGCGTTATACTACTAAACTTACTAATTATATTACTAAATAGGAAAGCGCTTAGGCTAGCTATAACGCCTTTATTAGGCGTGTTAGGCTATTAATAACTAATTCTAATTAAACCTTTATAACTAAGAAGCTAATTAGTTTTATATTTTACTATATTCCTTTAGTTATATACTAGTATTTTATTAAGAGTATAGTTAGGTTTTATATTCTTCTTACTAATATAATTATAGTATACTATATAAGCGCTACTATATTATTAATATTATCTCTCTTTTATATAGCCTTTATTACTTTTATATAGTTATTTATTAACCCTATTAACCTCTAATACTAATATATTCTAATAAATAATCCTAATATTACTTAATTAATATAAATGTTAAATTTAGCGAAATAGCACGGTGGTGTATAGCGAAGTGCTGGGGAATCTACGGGTAATATACCCCACTTTATAGGGGAATTAAGCTAATAAGAGGCTGCAGATTCACCGCTATTTACCCCTTAAGGGATAACCTTATAGGCGAATTCTACTATAAGGTAGAAGAATAAAGAATAATATATAATAAAATATACTATAAATTTACCTCTATAACCTACTAAATTTAATAATTAACAGTTTAATATACGCTTTTATAATAGCTAAAGTACTCCTCTATTATAATAGATACTACTAAGAAAGTAATAATTCTACGCTTAAAGAGTAATTAGCTGCTATAGATTAACTAGATCTATAGCTACGCTAAAGACAGCGAGATATAGGCGTTTATTAACCTAGAGGTAAAGTCTCTACGCCTATTAATTGCTACTAAATTAGTGCTGCTGTATAAAGTTAAGATATCTAACTTTAATAAAGAATACTAACCTGTTATAAGTAATAGGCTAAGCAGCTAAGCTACGCGATCTAGTATAACTACCCTAGGGACTATAAATATCCTAATAAAGGTAAAAGCTAAATAACTAATAGACCTTAGCTATAAAGACTATAAAGTCTTTAAACTTAAGTAGGTGTAGTACACTAAGTAAGTAAAGAAATATAAGAAATAGAAGAAGTAATTTACTAATATAAAGGAGGTAATTTACTAATTAGTTATAGACTCCCTTTTTACTTAGTACTACTACTTTAGTAAAGACCTTATGTAATAGATAACTAACCTTATAAACGCTATAGGCGTTAACTAACGTAAGAAAGGCGTAATAGCTAGTAGTAAATATAAAAAGGTTTATAAAAAGGCTATATAAAAACACCTTATAATAAAGAAGAAAACTAAAGTGTAGTTAACTAAGTAGGATAATGCGTATAAAGCTTTTAAGCGTGTAGATATAGTAACTTTACTACGCCTAAAGCTTTAGTTTATAAAGCTTTAGTAAATCCTTTAGTAGAGCCTATTATTATTATAGATAAACGCGTTTACTATAGTAAAGGCTACTAATATAAATATTAATTAGCTAACGTAAAGTAAAGTACTAAAAGTAGCCTATAAAACTCTTAAAACTATAATTAACGATACGCCTTATAGCTAGGCCGGCTGTAGAGCTTTTAGCCTAACTACTATAACTAAAGGTTTATATAGTAACCGTAAAGATTTACTATATAAAAAGTAATATTACTAAAAGGATAGCTATAGTAATAAATCGCACTATAGTAATAAGTATAAAGCCTATAAGGGATTTTACTACCTAAGTAAATACTAGTATATCTTTAAGAAATAGCGCCCTCCTTACTAAAATAGAGAAAAGCTATAACTTTAGTAGTAAAGATAGTAAGTTAAAAAGTAACTTAATAATTTGCTATATCTTATAGAAAGGGTGTAAAAGATTTACTAATAAGGGGAGTAACTATATAGTTACTACTAAGTAATAGTGCCTATAGCCTTTTACTTCTTACTACTGACGTACGTACTAAAGGAGTTAGTATTACTTAATTTAGAGGTAACTAATTACGTATTTAATAACCCTACGTAGTTTAAAGACTTACGTAGCGTAGCTATAGGAGACTACCTCTAGGTAGGCATAAAGCCTATAGTAATTAAAGGATATAGGACAGCTAAAGTACATATAAAAAGTAATAATAGATTAGTAAAAATACGCCTCTATAAAGTAATCCTTTACTATAACTTTACTATAAACCTTATTTTATTTAACTAACTAAAGAAGATAGGCATTTAGTAAGATACTAGCTTAAAAAATAACTACCTCTATTAATCTAACTGCTTATTAATTAGGTATATTACTAAAAAGAATAATTAATACGTACTTAAATACCGCCTTATTATAGAATTTAATAATATAGCTATATTTATCTTATAGAGGAGCGCTAATAATACGCCTCTACTACTATAGAAAAGGTACTACTATACTATAGTAATATAAAAAAAACCTATACGTAGAAATATAAAGCTATAGTACTACTAGCTTAAGTATCTAGGCGTAGTAGCCCTTTACTAATTAACTAACGCTACCTAAGGAGTATAAATAACTAGTAGCTATAGTATAACAATCTATAATAACGTAGCCTATAGACTTAGTAAAATAAAGCGCTAAGTGTAGTAGCAGCCTTATAAAAGCGTAAATATTATAAAACCTAGCGACTAAATAGCAATTAATTTCTATATATTTACTAAGGGGTATAGTAGATATACCTTATAGATACTTATTAGTAACTACGTATTAGGAATATTATAAGATTTCTACCTATAAGACTATAAAAGTAATATAATTAACTAGACGCTACATAAGTTCCTTATATATCTTAAGAAGAATTATAGTACGTAAGTAAAGGTTATTAAGACTAATAGGGAAATACTTTGCTATAAGTAAGTAATAAAGATAATTACTACCTATAGAGTAACTATAAAGTACTTAGCGCTAAATACCTAAGCGTAAAATAAAGCAGCTAAGCGTATTACTATAATTATCTACCTTAAGGCGAGATATATAAGAACTAATATAAAATTACCTAAAGCCCTATAGCTAGAGATATACGTAGTAGTAACGTACCTATATAACTATACGCTATTAGCGGTTAGGAGGTAGAAATCCCTATATTAAGTGTAGTATTTATACTTTAACCTATTTACTAATATTATAAATCTATATATAAAGCCTAACCTTTCCTATATATAAGCGTATAGCTACTAAGCTTTTACCTTAATAGCTAACGCATAACTTAGGCGTAATAAGCGGAAGAAGTTATCCCTATAAGCGTAAATTAGTTACTTAATTAGTTATACTTTAAGTAATTTATACTGTATATAGCATCCTATTAAGAATAAAGTATTTACTATACGTAACGTAATATTTAATAAAAAAGAGAAATTTAATAGGTTAATTAACTACTTACTTAATAAACTATAAGACTAAGATCTTACTGCTATTTAGGTATAAATTAAATAACTTATTATATAAAGTACGCTAGCCCTATAGGCTAAAGAAATTAATAAAGAAGAAAGTAATATTATTAAAGGATAGCATACTAAGGCTACACTAAGTAACTATAAAGCTCTTAAGAAGGAGTATAGATATTTATAAGTAACCTTTACTCTTTAGCTAACGCCTCCTTTATTACTGCTAGCTACGTTCTTTAGCACTTGAGTAGAGCTTAATGTAAGGGGTAAAGGTAATAATAATACTATAAAACACTCTACCTTATAAGTAAATACTACAAAAGATTATAATAATACTATAAAACACTCTACCTTATAAGTAAATACTATAAAAGATTATAATAATATTGTAAAACACTCTGCCTTATAAGTAAATACTATAAAAGATTATAATAATAATATAAAGAACTCTACCTTATAAGTAAATATACTGTTGATATTAGTAAATATATTGCTTTTTTCTACCTTACCTATATATATATTAGTAAAAAACATACCGCCTTTTTCTACCTTACCTACTATATATATATTAGTAAAGAATATACTACCTTTTTTTACTTTACCTACTATATATATATTAGTAAAGAATATACTGCTTTTTTCTACTTAGCCTATGTTTAATATATTAGTAAATATACTGCCTTTTTCTACTTTATATATATAAAATACTTTTAGACGTAAGAAAAGCGCAGACTTTACTATAAGCCTTAGTAAATTAAAAGTAAATACTCTATAAACCTTATTTAAAGTAGCTTTTCTTACTAAAGTAACCTATAAGTAAATAATAGGTAATTTAACTACTATAAGGACTAATTACCCTTATGTATAGATAAAAAACCTAATTAGCACTTATTAGTAAACACTTTACGCCCTTCTGTTATATAGTAAGTTAAAAAACCACCTATATAAAAGTAAATTTAAAGAAGTAGAAAAGAGCTACCTATATAGCTATAAAGAATTATAATTATAGTATAAAGTAGTATAAAGAGAAGCTATAAAGCACTAAGTACTTAGTTACTAATAGGTATATACCTATAAGCTAGATAAGTATAGTAGACTTACTAAATTTAAAGTAAGGCTAGTAATCTATAGTAATTAATAGGCAAAAGATCTATATAATATATATGCAGCTATACTTATAGGTACGTCCTTTAAAACACTAATAGTAATTACTATATAATTTAATCTAAAGCTTCTCTAATACGATATAGTAAACGCCTTTATCTATATAGAAATTAATAAAACTATATATATAGAGATACTGCTAGGCTATTACTACGTAAGCTAAATTCTCTAGCTTTAGAAAGTACTATATAGCCTCTACTAATTGCTATTACTATAGTAAAGGCACTTTAAGAAGGGCCTCTATAAGCTTAGGTTTTACTACGTAGTAAGTAAGAATTATTACTAAATAAAAAACAGCCTTATATTCTTCTTTTATATAAATAACTATATACTTACCTTCTGCTATAAAGATAAGCCTACTACCTAAGAAGTAATAGTAGCCCTCTAAAGATGATATTACCTTAAAGGTAGTAGGCTACTTTAGTAGTTCTTAGGTATTAAAGTACTACGTAATTAAACTATAAAACGTCTCTAGCTGTTATAGTTAGTATATTATAAAAAGGCTATAAAGTTACTATATAGAAATAACGTACTAAAATTAACCCTAATAGGTAAGGAAGATTTACTACCTTATAGAGGAATTACCTTTTTATAAGAGGTTACCTACTATTAGTAAAAAATAGAGATAATCTTATACGCTATAGTAATAACTTAACTAGACGTTACGTTTGTAGTAAGCTAGTTAGCGTAATTTAACTATAATCCTAAAGATATTTACTAATAAGTAGTAGACTACGTTTTAAATTATCTCTATTATTTATAGCACCTTTACCTTACATATAGTATAGATAAAGGCAGCTATAATAACGCCCTTAAGGTATCTACTAACGTAAGCTTTACTAATAACCTAGATAGGAAGAGCTTATAGGTAGTAGTAATAAAATTATTTAGAGGAATAGTAATATAGTAAGCTAATAAGTAAAATACTATTATAACGTTAACTACTAAAGTAGAACTTCTAGCCCTTTCCTCTACTATAAAAGAAGCTCTCTTTACTAGTTAACTAATTACTACGCTAGGGGTGAAATTACCTATAAAACGTAGGGCTAATGCCTAACTATTATCTAGTAAAGAGGCTATAAAGCAACCTATAGTTTAAATTAACTATAATAATATATAGACTATACGCCTTATTAGCACTAAGATAATCTAACTATAGATAAAGCTTTACTACGTAGATATTTATAACTACTAGCTCTACTAAGAAGTTACTAAAGGGAGGATTATTATAGAGTATTAGTAGTCTGCTAAAATAATAGTAGATAGGATAATAAAGGCGCTTATAACGCAACCTTTTACTAAATTCACGTAGTAATTACGTATAAGTAATTAATAGGTGTAGATTAAAGTAAATTACGCGTGTAAGATAGAGGAAAACGAATTAAAATAGGAAGTAAATATAGTAAAGGATAACGTATAGGATATTAACGATATAGAAGGGAAATACGCTACGTAAAGTAAGGTTAGGCTAGCCCTATCGTAGGTTATTACCCTATAGAATTAGGCAGCCCTAAGGGGGTGTATTAAATTCAGTAAAATAGCATAGTAGTACACAGCAAAGTACTAGGGAATCTACAGGTAATATACCCTACTTTACAGGGGAATTAAGCTAATAAGAGGCCGCAGATTCACTGCTATTTGCCCCTTAAGGGATAACCTTATAGGTGAATTGTGCTATAAGGCAGAAGAATAGAAAACAACATATAATAAAATATACCGCAAATTTACCCCTATAACCTGCTAAATTCAACAATAAATTCCTCTTCTTACTTAAAGAGAATAGAATAAAAAGAAAGGACTTAGAATTTTCCTTAATATTTATAATTATAGGTTTAGATTTTTACCTACTAGGCTTATTAATTAGGAGAGGCTATAGCTATATAATAGCCTTCTTAATAGTTTTACTATCCCTAGCTTTATAATATCTATTAGTAAACGTAAGTTTTATACCCTCTAAGATATACTCTAAACCCTCTTTAATAACTTTATCTCTCTTTTTAAGGCGTATAAAAGAGATAAAGCTAAAATAAAATCTATCTATAATCTCTTATTATATTTTATTCTTTACTTCTACTAAAAAGCTACCTTCTAAAGTATATATTTACTACTATAACTAAAGGAATAAGATAACCTTATTAAGGAAGATAGTATCTTATTTATACTCTTTAATTTTTAGAAATATACTACTAAGTATAGCTATATTAGCGTTAAGGCTAGATTAAATTATACTATAAAGTAGAGAGAGGTAGTAGCTTTTTAAAACTTTACTTAGGGCGAAATTAAACCTAACTTTACTTATAGTATAAAATAAAAGCTACTATAGTTACTATTCCTTTATAATAACTAGTAAACCTTATAAATAGCTATAACTAAGAAGATTATATCCCTTATATAAGATAATAGTACCTAAATTTTAGTTAAAATATTTTATTAAATCTATTAAAATAATTTCTTTACTTTCTATACTATATTTCCTAACCTTAGTAAAAATAGTACTTTTTATAATAAGGGAAATATACTAAGGGAACACGCTTTTCTCTATATAGTAGTAGATATAATAGGGGATTTATATATTAGCCTTACGCTATCTTAGCCTAAAAGAAAAATATATAAAGGTATACTAATAGAGATTTAAAGTGCTAGGTTAGTAGAAGCTATTAAGAAGTTAGCTAGCTATAGTAAATAAAGTAATAAATTTTTACCTTTTTATATATAAATTATTCTAAAATTATTTATAGTATATTTATTATAATACTAGCCTATTACTTAAATATATTAGACTTATTAGAGTATCTCTAATAAGTTAACTATAGGATCTACCTAAGATTTTACTATAGGCTTACTACTTACTATTATAAACTTTACTACTAATTTAACCTTATAGCCTATAATAGTTACTTCTTTTTATATAAATAATTCTAAACTACTTTAACTTTAGTTATATTATAATACTTAGTATTACTAAACCTACTAGGTTTAATAGGTTTATCTCTAATAAATAGTAATTAGCTATAGTTTAGCTATAGTATTTACTATAGCTAATAGTGTATTTTACTACCTATTTAACTAAGTAGCCTATAATAGTTATACTTCTTAGTTACGTATAATTAAACTAAAACCCCTTATTTATTACTTACCTATTAATACGTATAGTTAACTATATTATAACCTCTTTATAATAATACCTATAAGTTATTTATTACCTAATAGTTATATAATTATAGCTTATAAATTTCTTTTTATAGGTATATTATACCTAAGGTGTAAAGCTAACTAAGCTATAGTTTATCCTCTTTAATAGGGTCTTATAAGAACTAGATTATATTATATCTAGAGCTTTATTAGCCTTATCTATACTATATAGCTATACTACTACACTATAGGCTATTACTTCCTCTATATAGAAATATAAAGAGTGTTTTAGAATATAGTCTTATCTATACTATAATTATATAAGGTAACCTTACTATTTTTATATAATAAAATCTACTAGAAATAGAGCTAAGAAACTCTATTTAAGTTATATAAAAGTAATAAAAGAGAGTTTAATATAACTTAAATAGGCTTCTTTTATAAAATATTAATCTTACTAAGTTATATATATTTTTAATATATAAGTAGTATTAGTAAGAGAGATAGAAGAGTATAATAGTCTAAGTAATAGCTAGTTATATAAATATAGAAGTTACTAAAAGCTACCTCTTTTATATAGTATTTATTATTATAAGTTATAATATTAGTTTAATAAGCCTAAAATATAGCCTATTAGTACTAAGTAAATTATAGAATATATAAATCTATACTTAGATAATATAATATAATACTAAATAACTAGCCTTTTTATAGGTAAGAAATAATATAAAAAGACTATTTTATATTTAATATAGCCCTCTTAGTAGCTATTTTAGATTTAATAGGAATAGCTAGGCTGTAATAGTAGTAGAGTATTATACTAGCGTCTTATAAAGTAACGTAGTATAAAAGTAAAAAGTAATAAAAGTAAGTAATAATAAGGAAACTAAATAAAGGTTATAAAATAAAAAGTAGGTTTTAAAACTAAGATATCTTTATAGTTAACCTCTTTACTAAAGGAGGTTAGTAGTATAGAGGATTATATACTTTATAGCTATATAAAGGTATATATACCTATAGGGATATTATCCTCTAACTTATCTACTTACTTTATTTTATAATAATATTCTACTTACTTATAAGAATAGCTATACTAAGCTTTAGAGGTATAGCTATTAGATAACCTAAAATAGTAAGTCTATATACTTATTTAGAAAGGTAGGTCTATACGTAATTAACATAAAGCCGTTATATTATATATAGTATTCTAACTTTACTTTAAGCCTAATTTACTTTTACTTTACCCTTAGAGTCTTTTACATTATAACTCCCTTTATACTCTTAATTATAACCTTACTTTTCTAAGCTAATACGTTATATATAGTATTCTAACTTTACTTTAAGCTTAGTTTACTTTTACTTTACTTTCTCTTTATTCTCTTAACTATAACCTTACCTTTCCCTTAATCTAACTTATAGTAGTAGCCTATTTAAGTTTTATAAAAGTTATAGTGTATAGGCTACTAAGGATTAGTATATATATATCTCCTTTTATACTACTTTAGTTACTTCTTTAACTTTATACGTCTTAATTAATCTTATATACGCTTTTATAAAACTATATATACTACTATATTTATACTTACGCTTTTTTAAAAGTAGATAGGTAAGTTTTTACTTTTATAAAACTTAAATAGTACTAGTACTTCTCTTTAATATAATCTAACCTAGTAGAAATAGATATATATTTTATACTTTTTTATACTTAACCTTACGTTATAATATTAACGCTTTTCCTTTAGAAAAGTAGATAGGTAAGTAACTACTTTTATAAAACTTAAATAGTATTAGCTTTCCTTAAATATAATCTAACCTAGTAAAAATAGATATTTATCTTTAACCCTACCTATTATACTATACCTCCTAAGTCTTTAAAAGGCCTAAAGAGAAAGACTATAGGGAATAGTTCTAAAGACACCCCTCTTAAAAAGAGAGTCTTAAGAGGCCTAAAGAAGTCTAAAGCTATTACTAAAGATAATAACTTTAATATTAATATAAATAACATACTTAAGAATAAAGATAATAATATTCTATCTAACTTAAACTTTATATATAATACTAAAGTTAAATATAATAAGCTAGGCTTTAAACCTATAAATTTAGATACTAATATTACTTCTAACTAAGCCTTAATTACTAAGCTACTTTATAAAGAGGTTATAAAAGGTAATATACTAAAATAGTTAAAACCTCTTAAGCTTTAGCGCTTTACTTCTACCTTACCTAATAAATCTACTAAGATAATAGTCTAATAGTAAGAAGCTTTAACTTTACTAAATTAGTTAAAAGAATTATAGATTTAGAGGCTTCTATTTAGTTAAAACATATAGTCTAAAGACTTTATATCTTATAAAGTATTTAGGCTAAAGGTATATAAGCTATTAGAAACACTTACTAGTAAGTATAAAGACCTTCTAAAGGTATATTATAATATAAGTACTAATATATCTAAAAGGCTATTTATAAACTAGTTACTTAGGTTAATAGTTTTAATAGGGATAACTATATATAATAAGGCGTAAGGTAGTTTTATAATACCTTACCTAAGACTTAGGGAAATATATAAGCTTTATAAATTTTTTAAGATATTTAGTAAGTATTTTTCTATTTTATAGACCTATTTAAGTTTTATAAAAAGGTATTTTTTTTACTTTTATAAAGCTTAAATAGGCTACCTCTAAGTTTTTCTTATTATAGTCTTAACGCTAATAATACCTAGTTACCTAAGTTACCTAATACTTCCTCTAACTATTTATTAACCTCTTAATTACTAGTAAACCTAATTTTATAAAGGTAAAAAATAGTAAGCTAAGTATTAAGAAAATACCTTAGAAGAATAATATCCTTACTATTATCTAAAGGCTTAAGGTATCTAGCTACTCTTAGCTTAAGAATAAGTATAATAATATATATCCTTTTATTTTTATAAAAGCTAAGATAAAATTAAAGTTATTTTTAAAAAAGGAATATAACGTATTATTATTTAATAAAGTTAATTAGGATATTAGCTTTATTATAATAATATAGGTAATATTAATTTATAACCCTAATATTCTTTATAAATAGAATAGTAAAAGCTAAGATAATATACTATAACTCCTACTTAATAAAACGTATTTTATCTAAGGTTATTTATATAAAGACTAAATAAAAGTATATTTTACTTTAGTAAGCTTTATTTACTAATATAAAACTTATAAACCTATATATTAAGATAAAAAAACGTTAATAGCTATAGATAGTATCTTATAGGTAGGATATTATAACGTTACTAAGGCTAAAGAAGATAAAAAAGAAGTACTATCTAACGCTTACTAAGTAGCTTTAATATCCTAAGATCTTAAGGTACTTCTTAATAACTAAGACGTTATAAAACTCTTTAAAAAAGAGAAGTATATCTATTTTAAAGAGACCTTAGAGGTAATAGATATAGATAAGCAGCTAGCTTAGTATAACGCTACTTATTTACCCTCTTTAGGTATAAAGAAAATTAAGGTTTTATATTAGTTACTTATAGTAAACTAATAATATAAAATCTTTATACTCTTTTAGCTATAAAAAAGGATTAGTTCTTCTATATAAAAGATAAGTACTACTATATAAATAGTAAAACTAAGTACTACTAAAGTTAATATCCTCTTAGGTATTATAGATATAATAGCTAATATTTAATATAGCTAGAGGTTAAATTTTAATATATATAGCTTTATAAAGAAAAACGTTTACCTTTTTACTATCTCTACTAGTAAAAGTAAGAAAATAGCTAGGTATATACTAACTAAAAAACGTAAGGTGTAATAGGATAAAGTAGTAAATATCTATAACCTAGTAGGTATATTTAAGACTAATAATAAACTTATAGCCCTTACTAAGTCTTACTACCTCTTTAGTAGTAATCTTCCTAAGGATAATAATATAGTTAGGATTATATCTAAGTTTAGAATCACCCCTATAGGCGCTATATAAGATAAATATCTAACCTCTAAAAATAATACTAAATTTATTCTTAAGCCTTATTAAATTATTAGTAAGTCTATAACCCTTCTTTATTTAAGTTTTATAAAGTATATATTTTACTTTTATAAAACTTAAATAAGCTTTTCTATTTCTTATCTTTTTTCTTACTTTTATAAAACTTAAATAACTAATATATCTAGATACTAACTAGCTTCTTAAGTAAACTAACTATTTAATTAGATTTAGTATTCTTACTAATAAATATAGGATTAGTAAAATAGTTACTACTATCTTTACTTTTACTAAGTCTATTACTAAATTTAAAGAGGCTAATAAAAAGAATAAAGAAGTAGTTTACTTACCTTTTAGTATTATTATACTAGCTTCTATACTAAACTAAATATATAAGGTTATTATAGAAAGGTTTTTATATCTCTTCTCTATTTATATTTTTTACTAGTCTATATTAATAGCTTTAAAATACTAAGCTAAAGTTATAGTTAGTAATTCTAAGTAGCTAGTTAAGCTTATAAATAGATTTAAAGTAAATATATATAAACTTACTACTACTAAAAATATAATTCTTATATTATATTTAACTAATAACTAGCGCTTAGTTTATAAGAATAAAAGAGATATTATTATAAATAGTAACTATAAGGATAGTAATAATAATATACTAAACTTAGATAATAATAAGCCTAGTAATAGTGTTTTAAAGTATACTTAGAAGTTAAATTTCTTACTTCTATATAAAATAATATTTTATAGCCTTATTACTAATAAAGGCTATATATTAGAAAATCTATACTTACTTACCTATATTATACTAAAGAAGATAAAAAGGAGATTCCTTTAAATTCTTACTATTATACTAACTATAAGTAAAATTTATAACCTTTATAGCTACTTTTTAGTATTTTAAAATAGTTCTTTTAGATATAAGATAAAAGCTACCTTTAAAATAGACTACCTTAAGATTATCTATAGTAATAATTACGTTAAGGTATTTAAGTAGTGTAATAAAACCGCCTTTAGCGCCTTAAGGGTGTCTTTTAATACTATCTTAAGGCTAACTAAGGTTACCTTAGTATAGTAGTAAGTAACTAACTTTAAACTATATAAGCCTAGCGCTAAGTAGTCTAAAAGGTATAAGTAGTATTATATTATAATAGAAGTAGGTATTTTAGTATACCTAATCTACCTAAGAAACTTTATAAAGTATAGTAAGCACCTTAAGTAAGGCGTTAAGTTTATATCTATAGTAGTAAGGTAAGTATTATCTTAATACTAAATATACTATAGTATATTAACCTTAATATAGCTTCTAATTAGTAAGGCTATATACCTAGGTAAACACATACCTCTATATAAGGTTAAAACTATTAAACTTATATA
Source organism: Colletotrichum cereale (assembly GCA_034509685.1). Classification (NCBI taxonomy): domain Eukaryota; kingdom Fungi; phylum Ascomycota; class Sordariomycetes; order Glomerellales; family Glomerellaceae; genus Colletotrichum; species Colletotrichum cereale. The sequence continues at coordinate 8,605 of JASUDE010000293.1, read as the reverse complement.
CTACTAGTTAGTAGATATTATAGTACTTAATATACTAATCTTATAGTATAATAATAATATATTTATAATACTACTAAGAAATATCCTACCTATTATTAGAGGTATAAGGGATATTAATAAATATAATAAGCTATATATAAATATAGCTACTATATAAAACGCCTTACTTATTAATACTAATCTATATTTTATTACTCTTATAAATCCTACTAGGCGCCTTACTTAAGTAATAGTAAATATAGCTAGTATATCTAAGCTATAGTCTCTTAAAAGAGTAAGCTTAAGCACTTAAGCTAAATAGATAAGTCTTATAAAGTAGAAAAAAAGCACTTATATAGGTATAGTTAATAGCCTAAATAAAGCTATATAGTTAGAAATATAAGTAGTATACGTTAAGCATACTAAAGCTAAGTTAAAAGCTACCTTTACTAAAGAAGTAAAAAAAGTTAATAATATTATCTTTAAGGATATTATAAATAGGCTTTAATACTACTACTTTACTACCTATAGTAACACTACTATTAGCTATCTTATAGACCTTATAACTTTAGCCTAATATATTATCTTTAAATCTCTAAAGATAGTATAGCATCTAAAGTATATATTAAAGCTATAGAAAGAGAAGCTAAAATATTTTTTTTATACTATTAACCTCCTAACTACTATATAAGTTTTACTTCCCCTAACTCTAGCCTAATTAAGTTTTATAAACTTACTTTTATAAAACTTAAAAAGGCTTAGTAACCTCTATAGGTAGCTACTTAATATATAACTATAAGCTAATAAGTTAGATATAGGGTTTTAGCTAGAGTTTTCTAAATAGCTAGTATTAAGATACTTTTAGTATACTTAAGTAATAACTAAACTAAGTAAGATAAAATAATCTCTAACTTTAATAATTTAAACTTACTAGTCTAAGTAATAGTAACCTTATTATTACTTACTACCTTTAGTATAAACTACTATAACGCCTACTAATATAAAGTTATTTTAAAAAACTATTTAAATTTTAGCTTATAGTATTAAGTTATTAGTTAGCTATAGCGCCTAAGCTAAAAGTAAAAGGTGTTTTAAAAGATCTTATAAACCTAAAATATATTTAATCTTTAGATTAAGACCTATAATATAAAGGTATATATTAGTATTATAGAAGTAGAGGTAGTACTAACTAGTTAAATCTAAGGCTTATAGTAAATAGTATATACCTTTAAGATCCTATAAATATATATTAGGGTAAGGTATAATTATTACCCCTAGGTATAGTAACTTTAGAATTACTTCTTAAGGGAGGAAGTATAAAAAGAGGGCTATTTCTTTTTAGTAGTAGCCTAGTAGCTTATTACCTACCTAAAAGATATAAACGCTATTACTAATATAAGTAATATTACTAAGCAGTAGAACTTTACTATAGCTATAATAAAGGATATTATAATAAGGTATATACTAAAGCTATTTACTAATAAGTTAATAAAGTTTAACTACTTTACTATAGTAAACCCTTACTTTAAAAATACTAATAAGTAGGCTACTCTCTTTAAGATATTAGGTATTAAGAATATTATACCTAAGAAGGGTAAATAGTCTATTAACCTTTTTAACTATACTACGCTTTCTACTAAGAAGGGTAATAATATAAACTTACTATAGAATATATATATATAGGTTAATTTAATAGTTAATTAGGAGGTAAATTAGATAGTAGATTTTTCCTTTTTTCTTTTTTTTTTCTTTTTTTAATTAAGACCTAGATTTAGTTAATATAGACTAGTAGGTAGTTAGCTTTAAATCTAAGACGTTAATATAGGATAGAAAAACCCTCTTTATATAATAATTTTTAGCCTTAGCTATAAGAATAACTTACTTCTTAATCTCTTTACTTTTACTTAATAGTTTACTATATACTTATTTACGTTTTATAAATACGTTTTTATATAAAACCTAAATAGTAACGTCTTTTTAATACTTTATTATTTAGTATAAAACCTATAAGATAATAAAGTCTAGTTATTAGCGTTAAATTTTATAAGATAATAAGATATTATAATAATAATATATATTAGTATATCTAATAGACTAATTATACTTACTAGCTTAATAGTAAGAGGTTACTTAATTAAGAAGGCCTTATAGAAACTTTATAAGAATAATAAGGGAGTACCCTTTAAGTATTACTAAGCTAGGGTTAATATAAAGACTAAAATAAGAGGTTTAACACTAAGTTTACTACTTATAGTAGTAAGTAGGTATTTTATAACACTATTCTATATATTACTTATAACTTAGACTCTAAAAGGTAAGGCTTATATTATAATAACCTAGCTTAGGGTTTAGTTAATATATTATAATATAGAATATATAGTTACGTTTTAGTATTACCGCTCTTAGCTTCTTAGGAAGTAGAAAGATTAGTTAGAAGCTTTATTTAATTAGTTCTATATTTTATATTAATAAATACTCCTTACTATTACTATATATAATTACTATATAATATAGTATAAATCCTTTAAATAGGCTAATAATATACCTTATTATATATTTACTATAATACTATTAACTAACTATTAACCCTTAGCTTTATATAGGTAGATACCTTACTACTAAATAGTCTATTTATTATATTTACTTTTACTTAGTTCCCCTTTAGGGACTTACTATAGGTAGGCCTCTTAACTCTAGATAACTTCCTAAAGGTAAATACCTATACCTTTATACTAGTTATATAAATATCTTTTCTCTTTCTACTTCCCTCTTTCTAACTTATACCTTATTTATATATATACTACTTACTATACTAATATAAGCTTTACTTTATATATCTAAAGCCTATCTACTAAGAATAAATCTAACCTCTTTAGAGCTAAACTAATGTTAAATATTATATATACTATAGTAATATAAACGCTAGTAGGCTACTAGCTAATAACGCTATCCCCTCTACCTACTATAAATATAATCTTAGCTACTTAGAGATTTAAGTCTAAGTTAATAAATACTATAATATACCTTACCTTATTAAGATTATAAACGTAATATAGTAGGTACTCCCTTAATAAGGGGGGGTACTAAAAGGTATAACTATTAGTAGTTATATTTTACCTTTTAAGGCTAAAGCTACTAAGCTTACTACGCTTTTTTTTAGTTACTTTATTTTTAATACTTAGTCTAACTTATTAGACGTTATTATTAATCCTAAGATTCTAAATAAAGTAGATAGTATAGCTAAGTAGCCTACCTTACTATATAATATACCTATAGAATTCTAACGCCTTATTAGTTATATAGTAACGCTTTATAGTATTAGCTAATAAGATAATATAAACACCCTCTATTTAAACCTTACTTACTAGTAATTCTATATTAAACTTAATTTCTTTCTATTACTTTATACTAAGAACTAAGTAGTCTAAGCCTTTATATTTTATATAGCTAACTAGATATACCTTAACCTTAGCTTAGATAATCTAGACTTAGTTATTACCTTTATAATTATATAGGCTTTAGGCGTTAATACTACTAAGGTTAAGCGCTTAATAATAGACGTAGCTATTACCTTTAAGCTTTATAAGGCCTTTAGGCTAGGGGTAGTTATGTTTATACCTAAGTACTAATTAGTATAAACCCCCCTACCCCCCCCTTTAAATAGTATAAAGTACCTATTAATCCCCTACTATAATCTATATCTTATAGTATAAAATCCTACTATACTACGTAGAAGCCTACTTATTACTAAGTAAGTAAGTAGAGGTTTACTTTAAAGTCTTACTATATATATATACTATACTATTATTTCTAAACTTAAAATAGAAATACTAGTTAAACCTTATAATAGTCTATAAGGTTATCTTTACTTAGATAACGTCTTATACGTCTTAGGTAGTAATACTAAAAGTAAACTAACCTAGGTTTTTAAAAGACTTAGTTACTATAGTAATAGTAATAAGTAAAGAAGTATAGCCTATAATATACCTATATTATTATAATAGTTAGTATGTAAGTATAAGGAATTAATATAGGATAGTAAAGGCGTTATAGGGGTATAAGATTTATAGTTTCCTATTAAGTTAAGAATTTAAAATATCCCTACTAAAAAATTAAAAGTTATAATATAAATATAAAAGTTAATACTTCTATTTTCTTATTCTTTTTATTCTTTAGATAACTATTCCTATATAAAAAAAAGACACTAATCCTATACTTTTATAAAAGTATATACTAAGTAAGCTTATTTTACTTTTTTACTTTTATAAAACTTAAATACTACTTATCTTAGTAGTAGACTAATTCTAATAGGTATTCTCTTTTTTTCCTTTTTAAAAGAGAAAAAAATCCCTAAGGTAGGTTATTCTTCCTAAGACTACCTTATTTTATATATTTTATCTAAGTAATATATATACTTAGAAATACTTAGATACTAATATATATAGTAGCTATAGTATTTACTTTAGGATTATATACTATAGATTTAAAAGGTATTAACTTTATAAAGATTTAAAGTACTAATAATCTAACTAAGATCTTTAGCCTCCCTTATAAGTTCTTTAACTTTATTATCTAAAAGTATATAAAGTTAAATAGTAGTAGTATTAGTAACGTCTTCTTTATTATACTTCTATTCCTAAGCCTACGTAGCTTAATCTAACACACTAAGTATCCTAATAATAAATATAGTAGCTAGGTTTATATAGGTATTATAGGCTTTAACCTTAACGAGATCTCTATTAAGGACTTAGAGGTAGCTAACGTCTTATAGCTCCTTATTTATAAAGCTAAAGACCTTAAAATATTCTATATATCTAAAGAGGGTAAAGCCTATACTAAAGAGGTAATATTTTTATTATAAGCTAAAGTTATATAATTACTAACCTTACCCTAAGACGCCTACTATACTATTTTTACTAAGGCTACTAAGAATAATAAAAATAATAAAGATATAGAGTTATATTAAGTTATAAGGGCTAGGTAGTAAGCTAAGAAATCTCTATAAGTAGGATTAGCTATATAGTACTAAGAGATATAAATTAATAGTTTTTTTAGTATTAGTATAAAAGCTTTAAATAAAGCACTATAATACTAATAAGCGTATTATAATATATTTTAATTCTAGTTATTATTTAAGATTTATAAAAGTACTATATATTATACTTTTATAAATCTTAAATAGGGATTATATAACTATAAAAACCTATTATATAGCTATTTTAATAGATATTACCTTTTATATTTACTATAATATTACTATATATTTAAGGTAATAAGTACTTTCTAATTACTATATACCTTTAAGTAATTATAGAGTATTTTTAGACTTCTTAGTTATACCTTAGGATACTAGCTAAAGGCCTAGACTATATATCTATTAATATAGATATTATAAACCTTAGATACTATATTCTTATTCTAAACCCTACCTAGCAGCTTAAGGGGGCTTATCTAATAGTAGACGCTATACTATAAGGTAGTCTACCTTATTAACCTACTCCTAACTATAATATATATTATAATATTATTTATATATAGTTACTTAATATAAACTAACTTTAACGTAATGTAATATATTACCTCTTTACGCTTTTTAGTAACTAGGAAAAAATAAGTATTCTTTATTATAGTCTTATTATTCTTCTTAATAGTACTTATATATATAAGTATTTAGCTTTATTACCCCTTAAGACTATCTATATTTAAAAGGAGTATACTTATACCTCTCCCTTTAAAAGCTTTATATACTATAGTAGACATAGTGCCTATTTACTTTTTATTTAGCTTTTATCTTAAGGGATAGAATAATAGTATAATATAGATATAGCCTTTATTATATAATACGTATTTAAGCTTAAAGCTTCCTTTATTTAATATAAGCGTTATAATAAGATAGTACTATATAGGAATATATATATTATTATAATTAGGTAGGTATATACTATAATTAGTTTAATCTATATTACTAACCTACTAGTAATAAGTATAAGTTATTATTATTATAAAATCCCTACTATAAAATATAATAGTTAGCTATTATATTAAGGTTTAAAAACTTACTAATAGAGTTAAAAGAAATAGTCTTTATAAACCTACCCTTACGTAATATTATTACTATAGTAGCTACTATTTAATATCTATTAGACTATACTAAACGCTAACTATTTATTAACTATAAGAAGACTAGCCTACTAGTGCTTTAGGCTACTATAACTAACGACTTAGCGCTACTCTATATAGTAATTAGTTACTAAGTTAACCTTAATAAGAGGTAGCCTATTATATAGCCTACTATGTAGGCTAAAGGTCTTAACTATCTAAGTTATACTACCCTCTTAGTTATAATAAAGCTTAGGCACTAAGCAGTTATAAATAAGCTAATTAACTTAGGTGCCTAACTAGATATAATAACACGCTAGTACTAGCGTTATATAAAGATAGCTAAAGGGGATACCTTTTAAAACCCTAACCCCTTATTTATATAAGTTAGCGCTTTATATATAGTGTTATATTATTATTACTTTATAAAGGCTTACTAGCTAGTTATTAGTAATATACCTACTATATCTTTTTTTACTAATTCCCTTAATATTAATGTAGCCCCCCCTAACCCCTTAGGGTAGATAGTACTTTATAAGATTAGCTATATATATATAGTAAGAAATACTACACTTAACTTCCTATTATAGATTATAGGCTAAGGCCTTTATAATATTAATATAACTATAAATTATAGTAAAACTTTACTATTTACTATATATACTATAAGTTAGTTTAAAATTATATTATACCTTTTATTTTATAAACCTAACTACTTTATTTTAGATTTTAGGCTAGTATAGAATAAAATAATACTCTACTTTATACTTATAATAGTATACTTTATAAAAATAATATAATTTATATATCTAGCTAACCTATATAAAAGGGCTAAGTATATCTATAGCTAAAGACTTAATCTTAACGCCTTATAGAAGCTAGTAATAGCGCTTTTAGTTAAGGGGGTAAACTCTAACTATTAGGATAAGTATAAAAGGATAGTATTATATATAGCTACTACTATAGGTAACTATAATATTATTAACTAACTCCTTACTATAAGTACTAATATAATAATCTAAGATAATATAAAAATAACTACTTTTAATCTTATAAAATAGTAAAACCTTAGGGTAGTAAAACACTAGTAGTTAGCTAACTTTATACTAAACGCTACGCTAGCTAAAGTTTAAAATAAAAACTATAAAAGACTTTTACCTAAACGTTTAAAAGGACTAGTATATACTACACTTAGTAATAGGTATTAGGTAGATAAAATAAAACAGCTTAGGTTTACTTTAGTATATATTTAATACTATAACTTCTCTTAAAAATTTACTTTATATAAGCTTTAATTTATACTTAGTTAGCTTACTTAGAATAGGTTTAGAGTAGAAACTAAGGTAATAATAAGAATTCTATTCCTTAGGGACCTTTAACTTAAATTATCTCTTAACTTTATAGCTATAATATTGTACTTACTTAGTAGCCTCCTATAGGTTATATTTTAATTATAAATATACTCTTTTAGTTTACTTTAAATATAATTAGAGATCCTCTATATTTAGTTTTAAAATAAAGATACCTTTAATTAGTTTAGAATATTCTTAGAATACTATATCCTAAGATTATAGAAATAGTTATTATAAGTTATATAACCCTTATAAAGTTCTACTTTAAACTAATAAATAATATAAAGTATAAATAAATATATAGTTTAACTATAAATAGATATAAGTAGGATAGCTTAGGTATTAGTTTTATACTAAGATAAAGCTTACCTCCTAATTCTATCTTTAATTCTACGTTTTAAATCTATTTTATCTTTTAATTAAACCTCCTATTTCTATTTTATTATAAAGTTACTTTTTAAGTAGGAAAAGATATAGAAAAACAGCTTAGATTTCTATATATAAAGTTACCTAATCTAAAGTATAGAAATATATAGACTATATATAGGTCTATTTAAAAAGAACTAAAATAAGATTATTCTAGGTTTTAAAAGAATCTTTATAAAGCTAGTAATACTAAGGAAGGCGTTATAATACACCCCTTTAGGTATAATAACGTCTCTAAACGTTATTTACCTCCCTCCCCTAATACCTAGGCCTATAATAACGCAGCCTTTAAGGCCTTCCTTAATAGTACCCTTATTAATACGTTTAATAACGCCTTTCCTAACCGACTTCCTACTAACTTTTAATAGATTTAGAGGCTTAGGCTACTTTAGCTAATATAAAGGAGGAGGAGGAGGAGGAGGAAAGGAGGGAAGTATATACTAAGACTCTAAAGCCTACCTTTAAAAGAGACTTTAAGTACCTATAGTATATTTAAAGTATACTATATAGTAACTCTTTAGGTTAGTATATACTAGTAAGTAGTAGCTAAACCCTTAAGTGTAAGTAATATTTACTTAGTAAGACGCCTTATATAATAATCCTTATAAGTTTTAAGCTTTACTAGTTAGCCTAGGAGTTTTTAGCTATAAAGTATAGAAATATAGCTTTAAGTATATATTCTTATATAAATAATAATATTAAATAGCTACTAACGTTAGATATATAGACGTAGTTAAGGTAACTAGTAG
>JASUDE010000292.1:0-61420 GCA_034509685.1 Colletotrichum cereale | reverse complement strand
AGGTCCGCGGCGCTGAGGTCGAATTTCATGTCTCGCAGGATGTTGTTCATCTCCGCATCCGATAGTGTCAGGTCCATGCCCGTGGGCAGAGTCGACGTCGACGTCGACGGTGGCGGCATTCTCGGTTGCGGCTGGAACAAGACGGGCTGCTGCTGCTGACCGGACTGCTGGCCCCTCGTCATCATCCAGCCCTTGAACTTGCCCAGCAGGGCGGGGTCGTCCGCCGCGGTCTCGGGCGCGTTCAGTATCAAGGAGGCGTGCGCCCTGAGGGAGTCGTCGTCGGGGAACTGTCCGGAGAGCGCCACCTCCGTCTCGACGAACCTGACGAGACCGTCCTCGAGCTCGCGGGAGCAGAAGATGGTGGCCGGCTTCGGGTACCTGGTCTTGAACGTCTCCAGGTAGCGGTTCGTGATGTCCGACTGGATCTCAAACACCTTGACGTTCCGCACCGGCACGTCCGTCGTCCTCTCGCTGAAGGGGGCCATGTCGCCCTTGGGGAAGGCGTACGGGGGCGCGAAGCCGGTGCCGCCCTGCGCGAGCGACCAGGCGTCGCCGGGGGGCAGCCCCGGACCGGGGTCGCGGATGATGCCGCAGTCGCGCTTGAACCTGAGCAGCCACTCGGCGTTGTCGGCCGCCGTCTGGTTCCACGGGTCGTCGCTGCGGTGGGGGGTCAGCGGGAGGCGCCGTGGCGGGCGGGAACACAATACTTACTCGTTGTACAGAATCATCCTCGCCTGCTTCTGGAGCATCTCGTCCGTGATCGATTCGGGCGGGAACTTTGCGCTCCACCTCGCCAATTCCCTCATCAGCCGACGGAAACAGTTTGCGTCGTTGAGGAAGAACGGGCCGGTTTGGGTGAGGGCCGAAGAAACCTGATCGGACGTCCTGTGGCTCCCGGCCGCCCCGCCCGCCATGAGGGGACAAGTTAGGCCGTTTGAGAAGTTGGCAGAGGAAACGTTGGACGGAGAGGTCTCCGCGGCGGACGAATGAGGTCCATCTTGGGATAGCTGGCCCTGGGACGCAGGCGTGGTTGTCGAGCTCGAACCCTGCGCGGGGTGGGCCGGATGACGCTGCCGGAAAGCCGCGAGCCAGTCCAGGTTGTCGGCGGCGGTCTGGTTCCAGCCGTCGTCGAACTCGTAGATGATGATCCTGGCCTCCCTCTGCAGGCTATCGTTACAGGGCTCGATGCCGAGGCTCCGCTGCCTCTCCAAGTAGTCGGCCAAGGAGCGCTCGAGTCTGCTGTAGTTGTGGATGGTCGAGTCAATCTTGGTCGCGTCCGTCGACCGTTCGTTCTCGACCACGATGTCTTCGGTCCGGGGGAGATGGGCCCGCTGCCTGAAGTTGGCGAGCCAGTTGGTGGACCGGTTGATGCACCGCACAAGCCAGCTGGCGATGAAGTCGCTGGGCGCCGTCGACACCTCCTCGATACGGCCGACGATGTTACAGCTCTCCGTCTGCAGCTCCTCGTCCATGGCCGTTAGCCCCAGTAGCCTCTTCGCCCTAACGAACTCGTGCAGCTGTTCCTCGAGCGGACAGCGCTCGAACAGAGTATCCTTGCCGTTGAGCTTGAGAGTGGACAGCCTGTTTTCGGCCTGCGTTCGCATCTTTCCTATTTTTGCCTGTCTCATGAGGTCGGCGTCTCCCATCAGGAGATCACGCAGCCACGAGAAGGGATACGAAATCTCCCGGATGGACAAGACTTCGGAGGCGAAAATGATACGGCAGCTCTCGCGTTGCATCTGATCGTCGCTAGGCAGGGTGTGATGCTTCTCGTAGTGGTTCTGCATGAAATGTGCCAACTCGACCTTGATGAGCTCATAAGCCGAGCGCGGCGTCTCCGCGGGGGCACCGGAGGCCTGGTAGGGGAAGGGCGAGTTCCGCTCATTGTCAATGAGATCTATATTACCACAAGTTAGACTTTGGCAGCTTATCTACGGGATAGTTGAGGGGCCGGTTCATACAGGGTGGGATTGAGTTCTCAACCATCTCGAGCACCGGTGCTTCAAAACCCCAGTCTCCCTTCCAGTCGGCCATCGTGTTACCGCCCTTGAAATGCTCACTCAGGTGCTCAGTCCTCTGTTTCCACGAGTCCAAGACACAGCCACAGAAACCGCACCGCGACCGGATCTCGGGCGAGGCCACTTTCCAAGACTTCATGGACCATTCGGCGAACTTTGTGTCGTGGACAAGGCGCAGGTGCTGGTCTCGTTAGCGTTTCGGTCTGGACACTCTTGGCTGGGCCGCTCCCCTACCTGGTTCAGATGATCTTTCCTGTAGAAAGTGCGCTCTTCCAAGCTTCTCTCCTTGCACTGGGAGTGGTTATGGCTCTCGGCGTGGGCCTGGTCGGGGTTGGCCTCGCCACAGAAGACACAACACAGCTGGTTCGTGTCGGGATTGAGAACCGCCGGGCCGTCAGGACTACAGACCCATCTCTCGAGGGACAGGTGCAGCGACTTCTCGTGCCGCTGCCAATCATGCTTGGTTCTGAACGTTTCGGTACAGAATGTACACTGGTACGTCTTGGAGGCCGGGGTGAGAGAGGTCTTCTCCTCGACCGGCTTACCGCCGGCACGCCTCCTGCGACGCCTGCGGCCTCGGTTGAAGGAGCCGAAGGAGCCGAAAGAGCCGTGAGACGCGTGGGAGTAGGCAGAGGCAAAGGATCCGCCGCTGGAGTGGGATGTGCCCAGACTGCTGGCCGAGGAGGCGTTGCATAGGGACCTTCCCGATCCGTCATCGGTGAAGTTGAAGCTGTACGGACTCGTGAGGCCTGGAACATGTCAGCGCCGCCAAAAGGGGTAGTAGTTACAAGCAAAGGATCGTCGTACCTGATGAGGATGCTCCAGAACTGGACGCAACGGCGCGGGCGATGGCCGTCACTTCGGCAGGTTCGTTCTCCGGGGGGGAGTCGACCCAACGCTCCAGCGGATTCATGTTGCGCACCCTGCCATCCGGGGCAGGCGTCCCTCGTCTCTGAGGAATGTCGATGGCGCCGCTGTAGCTGCGGGGGTGCGGCGAGGTGGAGCGAGGGGCCTGTGTCTTGCCTCGGCGCCGGGCGTTGGCAAGCCAGTTGGTGATCTGGGTTTTGTTGAGGCCCGTCTGACGTTGCAGCATCTCTTTCTCTTCGTCGCTGGGGTACGGATGCCGGGTATGGGTCGAGAGCCAGTTTTTCAGGATGCGGACGGACTCCCGCGAGAAGCGGGCTCCGATTTTGGCCGGGGTCGCCATCTTGCTTGGCGGCGCCGTGACCGCCTCATCGGCGGAGGCGGAAGCCGTCAGGCTCCTCAACAGGTCCGGTGTCCAAGTCCCCGGCAAAGCTGCAGCCGTGGCAGCGTCCTCCTGGACAGCGCGGGGATGGTCTCCCATGATGGGCCAGGGGTTCTGGGCAGGCAACGCCTCGAACGGGTCGAGGCGGGCGACGGCGGGCAAGTGCTCGGCGAAGCTGCACTCGCTCCTCAGCGCAACACAAGAGGTGCAATAATGCTCATAGATGCTCGAGCCGGCTTCCTTGATCTTTTTGCACTGGTAACCCCCAAGGACGCAGTTGACGCAGGGGGTATCGGGAGTGTACCACCAGTCATCCTGGGCACTGGTGAGCTGACTGTCAACCAGGCCGAGCAGGTCGTCGGTGGTCTGGGCACCAGCCGAAGCGTGCTCCCCAGAAAAGTGCTCGAGAGCGACAAAGCTAAAGTCGTCGTCGTCGGCGTTCTCCAAGACCAAATCCAGGTTGGGGTCGTTGGGCGGCAAGTCCTGGGAGGACATGTTGAAGATGTTGCCAACCTCGGCGGCCGCCGCCTCCCAGTTGACGAATTCGTCCATATCTTCTGGGATGGTGGTCATGATTGAGACGGGCCCTTAATGCAGGGCGTGTCTTGATTGGGTCGATTTGTCCAAGGGCGTGGACGGCATGGAGCACAAGTCCTCTCCCACGGATGTAGATGGAGGGCGTCGTCGTCGTCGTAAGGGCGTCGCTTGGAGAGCCCCGCCCGATGTAAGCTTCTCGCGGCCACAGACAGACAAGACAGTCAGTCGGACAGACAAGCGCGGTCGGAGAGGTCAGAGTCTAGACCGGCCTCGGGGTTTGACAAATAACGGCTTCCACGGAGGCAAACAAAATACACAAAAAACCGGTATAAGAAAAGAAAAGGGGTACAAGCCTGGAAGTCCAAGATCCAGGCGTCGAATTCTTTTATTCAAAGGCCCTCATCCGATACAGTAGGCCAGGCCGGCCGGGTCAAGCCAGATGGACTTTTGGCGCGTCGAGGAGCGTGCAAGTCGGAGTCATCAATGGTTGGCTCCCCCGACCGGGATTAGAATGGGTCTTGTGCATCAGCTTGTCGAGCGAAGGGCGCACGTCTTGACAAGTCTGCACCCTTCGGACGGGGACAGCCCCCCCCCCCCGCCCCACATATATATGCATGGCGAATAAGAGGCTCGTTTCCGTTTGCGGAGGGGTTGCGGAGTATAAGCCATGGTCCCGCCTGTTGTAGCTGCGATAGTTGTGCGTCAGTTGGTTGCGAATCACTTGGTCCGTCGCTTGAATTGAGTTTGAACCAAGTTGATTTTCGAGGACTCAAGCTTTTATAGAGTATCCCTGCTTGGAGACATGTGTTCACGACTTTTTGGCGGTTCTCAATGTGCTTTGCGGGACAGGGTTGATATCGCAGGTACAAGGAGGCGCATGGAGGACTCTGGTGCTAGCAACGTACCTAGTGTGGTGTAGCATAAGGCAGCCAAATTTCCAGGGTGCTTTCCAGAAGTCTCGTGCTGGTTCCATGTTGCAGAGGACAGGATTGACTAGCTTATCGGTTGCTTGGCGTTGTTGGCCGTGGAATTCTTCCGCTTTGCCAATGGGCATTTGGACGTTGCCCGTCTTACGGTGAGGCCGTCCGTACTAGGTGCGTAAACTAGCTACTACCCAGCAGAAGCCTCATCCCAGGCCGTGCGTGTCCCCATCGCTGGACCCTGTACTGGCCGTCTGCGAGGTCGGACGGCGTAAGGGCCCGTTCGGCCGCTCAAGCAGCCGGCTTGCGTCGCTCTGTAGCGGCTCGAGGTGGATGAAGCCGTCGAGGCCCAGCGAGCTCGCCCCTGTATCTTGTCGACTGTGGTGGTGGTCATCACTCGATGCCGATGCCGAACGAGAGGGTCCAGGATGCAGACCGGCGCGTGGTCCTTGACGTCGGCAAGCTGACTGGCGCCAGCAGCGGATGACCTGTTTGGTCAGGGACAGGCGGGCGAGGAGTCAGCACTTGCACTTGGGTATGCAAGTGCTTATTCGAGTGTGTGCCTATCTACCTGCCTACCTACCTACCTACCTAAGTCGCTTTCGAAGAGGTTGTCGTGACCTCCGATCCGTGGGGGAGGCGCGGGTGAGTCGAGAAAAGAGAAAACGGCGTGCCTTCCTCCTGCCGGACGCCGACCCGGACCACCCATGGAATGCGGGCATTCCCCGAACTTGTGCCGGCTTCCGCCGTTTCATCCCGGCCCGGTGCCAACTTTAGACCGGAGGGTCGGTGATGCGGGCGTACAAGCACTTGCTGTACTTGATCGTCCCTTGCCCTATTTATCATCAACCTGTAGACATTCGGGTACCCTTAGGCGGGTGCGGGGCGGCATCGTGGAGCCGTCGTCGCAAGAGACCCCTCTCGTTCGTCGCGTATGAGGGCGTTGGTCCTGCACTCCGTTTCGTCCAACGAGCCGGCTAGAGTGAACTTCACTGGCGCCTCCGACTGATGCGGAGGAAATTGTCATGACTGCCACGAGACTAGGGCGCGCCGGCAGAAGGATTGGTATAGATAGGCACGCCAAATCCTTGCTGCATGCCATCGACAGACGAGTGACTTCACATATACGGATTTCGTCAGTTACGTCGTTTATTCTGTTCCTCATACATCACACCAACAGTGTTGGTCAGTATTCTCAGCATTAACCTTCCTAGAATCCTCAGGGCAAATCTTTTTCTGTTTTGTTGGCCCGGCACCTTGCTTTCCTTTTGACGCCAACCCTGACCCCGACAGCACACAAGAATCTCAACTGACACAAGTGGTATAGATGACACACAAAACGCACTCTAGAAAAAGAAAAAGAAAAAAAAAACTGAAGCCCTCCCGCCGTTTCCGTCCGACCCATTCCGTACCTCGTCCCCTTGCATCGTCACAGCCGCCCTCAACGGTTCATGATGGCGGCGTGGCACTCGGTGCCGATGTTGGGCGTCTGCAGCCCGCCCCGCGTCTGCGGTCCCGGCTTGAGGTAGCAGTTGCCGGGCGCCTTACCCTCGACGGCGGCGTCCCGCGTCGTCCAGAGCGGGATGAAGCTGACGCCCTCGCAGGTGGCGTTGCCGTTGAAGCCGGGCTCGTAGTTCGAGAACGCGGCGCAGGCGTCCATGCAGTTGTCAAAGTTGGCCGTGAAGAGGCTCATGAGGGGCGGGTTGGGGGCGTTTGAGTTGCAGAATTGCACAAACGTCTTCTTTCCAAAGACTTAGGGTTCATCACGTCAGCTGGGGCTCCCTAACTCATCGTGTCCGTCCTCGAACATTGGAAGGGGGGCTTACAGTCCGTGGTGTACGTCTGGTTGGTGGTGTCGTCGTTGTTGGAGCAGTTGTTGGTGATAGAGGCGAAGCCCGTCGCCGTCGCGGACGCGGCCGTCACCGTCACCGTGGTCGTGGCGGACCCTCCCGTGGTGCCCGAGGCCTCTAGAGCCGCCAGCTTGTCGAGCGCCTCGTTTGCGCGGCTTGCCTCGACGCCGGTGCCCGCCGCCAAGCCGATGACTGCGGCCGCCAAGACGGCGATGACGAGGGACAAGAGAAAGACGAGGAAGGTGCAGCCGCAGATGGTCTTCCTCTTCTTCTGCGAGCCGTCGGGCTGGTACTGAGCGCCGCCGTAGGCGGACTGGTCGGCGGCCGAGACCGAGTACTTTCCGTACGTCGAGTCTTCATGCTTCAAGGGCGTTACGGGGGCGGGATGAGGCGTGCCGGGCTGCGACTGTTGTGGAGCATGATAGACCTCGGGGTACTGGTTCTGAGGTGCCAACTCCGGGCCTTCGTCATACTGTGAAGCCATGATGTTTAGCAGGGTGGATCACAGAGACACAGGTGGTGGTGGTGAAAGATGGCAGAGAGAGATGTTGGTGAAGCACGCTTGGAAGACAGGAAAGCCGGGAGGAGAGGGTCAAGAGGAGAGTGTGGGGCGGGGAACATACCCTAGTTGCCATTTTTGAATACTTGACCGTACTCATAAGGCCGTCAGCGAGGAGAGTGCAGCCAGGTCGGTCAGGAAGGGCCGGAAGGGAGAGACAGGTTGCAAGTCACACACAAAGCACAAGCTTGATCGACAGACAGCAAGAGAGAGTGAGAGTGGGAGTGAGAGACGGGAAGAGTAAAAGTACTAGGTCTAGGTAGCGTAAAGTAAAATCCAACCCCCGGTGGGCCCCCTGGTGTATTACCCATCATCCGTCCGGGCTGACGGTCGACTCTCGCATCTCTGATGCGGACGAGGGGGATGAGAAGGAGCGAAGGAGCAAGCCCGATACACTAGCATAAAGGGTGGGCGGGATCCAATCCATGATCGGCCGCTCTCTCAATATCACACGCGCACACACACACACACACACACACACACACACACACACACACACACACGGGGAGATAGACATGACAGGGGTGGGTGGGAGCCTAGAACAGGGGCGACATTAGCATAGCATGGCAGGTTTTGCTGGTGTGCCTACCCAAACCAGTACCCTGGTTGGACGGGCTCCCAGGGGGGGGGGGCGAGACACGATGGAGGAGAAAAAGCAAACCCCGTTGAGCTGACGGGCTGAGTCTGCGGTCGTCTGCAATTGGCGGCGGCGGCGGCCAGTCATGCATGCCTTCTCTCGTCTGGCAAATTACCTTGGTTCGTGAGGTTTCGGAACAGTCAACGACACGCAAGGCCCGCGCTCCGTTAGCGGTTCAGCCCACGAGGATAGAGACGTCCAGGACCAGCCACAAAAGCTTGACGTGAAGGAGCGTGGCCGTCCGGCGAGAGCTGGGCGCAGTCGTTTTTTTTGCGCAGGTATTAGATAGCTCAATCTCGAGAATGACAAGTGTGTGCGTTCCACTTGCATGCGAGTGATCGGCAACGCAGGCGTGGATGCACTTTGCTGCCTACGGCAGTGTTAGTCCTCGTCCCCTCCCGACGACGCCGGCACTCGAATAAGACTCCATGCATGAGTTCTCGCTGCAAGAGGAAAGGGAAAGTGACACGAAAAAAAGAAAGAAAAGAAAGGTAAAGGGTCGGTCGAGTCTCGCACCATAACGGAACCAAACAGTCCTGTTCAACACCGCTTCGGTCCAGCATGGGCATGAAGAAATTGGCATCACGACATTTCTCACTGTGGCTACCATTAGTGCTTACGGGTGGGGGGGGGGGGGGGGGGGGGGGGGCGGCATGGAGCCGGACAGGGGCCACCCATCCCCCGTGGCCCCGACCCCGAATTGCTGATGGGTTCGTGGGGCTGGGGGATAAGGTCGCAGTTGCGTGCCTATTGCAACGCTGGCGAGCGACTGCCACGCTCGTCAGTGGGACGCCCAGAGTCCAGTGTCATGTTGTCGGGTCTCTCTTCGAACCAGAAGGGGTGAGAGGGCTGGCTGTCTCGGAATATGGTATATGGGGGTTCTCATGAGACAAGGTTGGTTGTTGATTCAAAGGCAGGTTGCGGGAGGGGGCGGGGGGGGGGAGACGTTGGCCAGCAAGATAAAAACAGATTGAGACCAAGCCCAGGCTTAGGTAGATGCGGGAGACGGAACAAGGCGTAGGTACCTATCTCTGCCGCCGCCTGTGGCGCTTTCCATTCTGTTATTTCTCCCTGGTGTCTTCTTTTCTTCGACGGCTGAAGCGGCGAGCCAAAGGCGCCGCCACGCTACCGCTGCCTTACCAATCGTTCCGTACCTAGCACGGATACGGATAGTCAGGAACATGCATTTTCCACATTAAGGGGCCCGGGAGCCTCATTCGGCCGCCTTATCAATTGGTTTGCTTGCGGTTCGTCGGACTGGCACTGATTTGACGATTCCGGGGCGTCGTGACGGCTTTTCGCTAAGTATGGAGCCTTGGGAGATGAATAGGTAATAGGTCATCTCCATCTTTTCGCGAGGGGAGAGCGCATTGTTTCTCTTCATCTTCGATCCGCAGGCGTTCGGACGGGGAAGCCCACCGCGCGACTGGTCCCAACGTGGCCAGCGCTTTTCCCCCCCTCCCCTGTGAGCCTTTCATCACCCCCCCTGGCTTGGTCTAAGCCTCGAGTAGGATGCCCCCGGCTGGTGAACTAAGCTTCTTTCAGCTGCACGAGGCGAGGCGCTGGCCCAATGAGCATCAGACACCTGAGACCCCTAACCGCCAGGATGCAATAATTCGACAATTCGACAATTCGACCGGCCCCATGGCCTGATCAGGGACAGGTCCCGTTGCTGGGTACTACTACTGATATCCGTACGCTATCAGATTTTCGTATGGAGCGGAGGTGTGCGGTGCGCCAAGAAGAGGTGGGCCATGTACTGCTGCTGCTACAACATGTCCTTGTTCGTTTATTAAGATGAGCTCGCCCTCTTCTTCTTCCGCTCGAGTCGTGACAGGAGCCGAGAAGGGAACAATCCGCCTGCGTTTGCCAGGTTTGTTGCGGCACGGCTGCGGCCATGTTCACGAACATCACTTGGTCTTATTATGTGCTCTTCGGCGCTCGCTTCCCGCAGCCCGCGCAGACCATCCGAAATGCTTGGTTGGCCTAAGAGTCACCAAACCTTCCTGGCCGCGAGTCCAGCACATTCGTCTTGAGAGCACAACCTGGGCACTCGACCAGATATACCCTCGTCACACGAGACAGTCTTTCATTTCGGTCCAAGATATCCCACAATGCGAGTGCGTTGCTTCTCCCGTCTCTATGAAGACGACCAGCGTCGTCCGTCGTAGTCATTGGGCCAACCATACACACCGCCGGCCTCGACATTGTCATCCATGGAGGGCACGCGTGACGGACTTGCTAGAACGCATCGTCCAATGCAACCCTGGACCCGCGAGCATCCCTCGAGCAAGCTTCTTTGAGCGTTGGATCCCCGAACCTTTGTTGGAACCAACGGCAAGGCACACTTCTCTTCGTCAAGGGCCAGAAAACGCTCTTTTTGTGCAAAAGTCCCACTTCCGCTCGCAAACTCGGACGATATCACACCGTCCACTTGCTCTCTGCCAAAAGAGCCAATAGTTTGGTACTGTTGACCTGACGCTTGCTTATAAGCAGCCACTGGTCCGCTCGAGTCGATGCATCTCGGAACACACCCGACAGTTGTACTTAAAGACAGACTGCAGAATCGTTCAACAATGAGGGCGGCGTCATTCTTCTACGGCGTCGCGGCTTTCTTGCCCCTCGTCAACGCCCAGGCGTCGACCGGTGTCGAGGCGCCCCTCATCACCACTTCCGCCCGCGCCTTCTTCATCTTTGACACACACCCGACGGGCAGCCTCGAGGCCTCCATCATCGCGTACAACAGGGAAAACGCAACCTACCACGTGGCCTGCCCGACGGCGGACGCGGCCTGCAAGAAGGAAGGCTACTGGCCGGCGACCGTCACCCACATCGAGGGATCCAGCTGGATCGGGACCAACACCGCCACGGCGGGCATCGAGAAGCAGTGGAGATGCCGTCTCGGCAGCGAAAACGCCGTCTTCAAGGCCATCTTCAATGCCATCCCCGACCAGTACGGGCAGTGCTCCGTAACAACTGTCGACGCGGCGGGATCGACGACGGTGGACCCCGACATGCCGATCGACATGTGCTTCCTGTCGGCGCACTCGGTAGTTGTGGCAGTGACGGCAGGATTGGAGAAGGTGAGGGCTGTTCACCCGATCATCACGCAGGGCGAGTACAATCCGTCCGCGCTCCTTTCGTATTGGTCAGAGTGGCGAGCTACGGCGACTTGTGCGACGTTCACAAGTCCGGCACCGTATACCGGATCGGTATCTGGGAGACCTACGACTGGGGCAACGGGAAGCGCGTCGTTGCCGGCAGAGACGGGAGGAGGCGTGACGACCGCAACGGGAACCAAGTTGGGGACAGACGCAGACATCGGGACGGAGACAGGAACGGCTGCGGTTGCGTCAACGTCGGCTCCGGGGAGTGGGTCTGGTCGGACGTCGGGAGGCTTTTCGTTGGTGTTGGGGGCCGTGGCGGCAGGGCTGGCTGCTTTTTTGTGATCGGCGGCCGTGGACGATGCCTTGCTGTAGAAGGGACGCGGTGGAGGTACATGTACAGGACACTAAGAGAAGTGATTTCCCGTCCGTTTTGGACGTTAACCAGCACCACTGCTATTGTTTCTTTCAGGTTACTCGCCGAGCTCGTCTTTCTAGCAAACAGCTGCATGTGCGTGACGATGAGCCATCGACACCCACACGCATGTGAGCTTCGGCCCGGTGTAAAGTAGTCATTATCAGGCAACCTCTTGGCTTGAGTCATAGGCACGTTGAGCCAAGACACGTGTGCAATCCACTAGCGACCCCGCCTGTTCGGCGTGAAGGCGTCGAGGCACAGCAGGGACATCGCGACCATGTGGGTGGGAAGTCGTTTTCCTTTCGAGGGCAGAGGTTAAGCTTTCTGATTGCTGTAAATCAGTTTCAAGAAGGCGTGAAACTCGCGCGCCAACAGAGTTGCGCTGAACACTTGTATACCCAGTCTGTCTCCACATCTCAAATCATGTCGCAATAGGCGATTGGTCCCGCAAAGGGGGAATTGAGTTCGAAGATAATGGTTGACTTTGGATACCTTGGTGGCGGCGGAGACAGAGCCGAAGAGCTTGGTAGAGGCACTTGTTAGCTTGATGGCAAGTTTGTGTGTGTGTGTGTGTGTGACGGTAGTAGTGTCGCTTGGGTTGCCTACTTGTAAACTAGAATCCTTCGCTTTCGCTTTGGACGACGCACTGAGGTTCTCATCTCAACTGGCACCTCGGTCCAATGCAGACATTTTATCACGATAGGACAGGCATGGAAAAGGTAAGGTAGGTCAAGTACTTGTGTGGGTACCTAGGTAGCATATTAGGTGGAGTGTGCGGTGCTTACATAACTAGATACCTACCTAGGCAAGGCAACTTGAGCCCAGCGAGTGATTGCCCGCCCGCAACAGAAGTATACCAAGGTAGGCAGGTACCTACTAGGTAGCCAGGGTTGGCATTCAGATCCCAAGTTTTGTTAGTCTCATGCAAGTCATCGTGACGGTCGTGGAGATTCCATACGAGCGTCATGGTCTGTCATCAAGACATTCCTACGAAATCTGGCGGCGGTGACATCTGATACAGCCCCAAGTGCTACCTAGCAGCAAGTTCGTCGCAGCGTCCAGAAACATGCTGTCTGGGCTGAGCCACATCCGAGCACGGACAGAGAAACTAACGAGAAGGAAAGCAGTGGGCGCAGAACAACGGCAGGTCAAAGTGTCGTGTCAAATCTGCCAAACAGCGTGGCAATCCCCAGAAGCTCTTTTCCCGCTCGTCCTTTGGAGAGAGAGAGAGTGCGTGTGGTAGCGTGGCGTCTGCCAGAAACCGAAACCTGGGGACGTTGTCCTTTCCATTCTGTCTGTTCTCGCCATTCCATCTCGTTCATGGACGGATAGATAGATACCTTCATTCCATTTTCCTTATTGGCAATTTTCCTCTCCTCTTCTGCCCACCTCTCGACAATCCATTGCATTTTCTTCTCCTCCGCCTTCGCCTGGCTACGCCTCGCCCTTTCCCTTTGCTTTTTCTACCCAAGTATACCAGAGACTCTTAGCACCGTCTTCCTCCGCCTCTCCGACCACTTAGAATTCGATCCAGTCATCGGTTGATCCGAGCATTATTTCCTCGGGCGTTAGCCGGTACGCGGCAGCTCAGCGGACGATGCGACAAGCCATGTTTCCTCGACCACAGCTTGAATAATGCACTGCACCTTGCTCTCTCCTCATCGCTCGCCGGCAACGAATCTTTGATCCACCCTCCCTACCGCTCGCACCCCTTACCTTCCTGCCCTACCGTCAGTTCCGTCTCGGTCGGGCTGCCTGACGCGCCTCTCGGCTTTACTTGACGTGGGACGGCCATCATCGGGCCCTCTTCACCTTTAGGTTTCGCCGCTGTCTGATCCGACCCGCTCTACGGCATCTCCGAACCCTCGACGACGCCCAACGACGGCCTCAATAACGACTCACAGGCTACCGGCGCTCCTCCTCTCGAAACCCCCCCGGCTTGGAGCTCTCCGCCGATCGACGCTCGTTACCCTTCCCGTGTCCCTCCCCGGGCTGGGCCATCTACGCCCCGCCGTCATCCACCGCCTCGTCCTGTCTTTCGCGCAACTCCTCCCCGCCCATCTCTCCAAGCTCTATTGGGACTACCCAAAATGCCTACCTACCTTTGCCACGGCTTTCGTTGGGATCGTCGCAGCATCCGTGTCTTTGTTGTCGTCCAGAACATAGACGACGCCGCCCCTGAATGGATCATCGCGCCGAATTCGTCTCCCGCCATCCTCGAATCCTTTTACTCCCTCTTCGACTTCCTCCCCGAACCCGCACCCGACGAGACCGAGGCGCAGCGTGACAAGAAGAAGCGCAACAAGTCCAAGGCGTCCAAGTCCGCTGCCCTGCGAAACGAATACGATGTGCCCCCCTCGACCGTCCCTCCCGAAGCGGATGACGTGCTGCAAAACGACTGGAGCGCTGTGAAGCTGCTGGAAGAATACGATCCGACCGACCTGAGCTATGTTAGCCGTCCCTACGCGTACGTCGCCGACCACGTTGTGCGCATCGACCTAAGCAACTCGATAACGGAAGAGATCGTGCGCTACGAAGAGCGGTTAAGCGAGACAAAGGCGATGGCGGGTGCTCCAAGCGACGAGTTCTATAAGGCCAAGAAGGGCTCGTCGGGGAAGAAGGCCGGGTGGTTCGAGAAGTTGAGGGACCAGCTGCAGCGAGGGGAGGATATCCGGTGGTATATTGTGGTTTGTGGCGACGAAGTACGTGATTTCCCTGAAGACATGGCCGCGGCTAGGGCCCAAGAAGAGGAGATGGCACGGGAGGCGGACAACGCGACTCCAAGGCCTGGCGATCGAAGCGCGGGCCCTTCAAGGACAGGGACGTCGCCACGGGAATACATGTCGAGCGTGCCGGCAAGTCAATTCGCAACAGCCATGGCACCCCAACAACAGCCACAGCAAATCTCGCCCAAGGAGTCGGGCTTACCCTACGGCACCCTTCCCAAGCATCCCAACATGTTGGGCAATTGGACGGAAAAAGAGACGCAAACATTACAGGCCAAACCGTCCATGGATTTCAGGCCAAAGACGCCCAAAAGCGGCGGGTTTAGGAGGTTATTTGGGAAGAAGAGCGATGACCCATGACCACGGGTGAAACATCTCGGGCTCTGTTGTCAAGACGGTCCGCCGCCATCTAAGCCTGTATTTGTATCAGTTTTGCCGTGATGTCTCTCTCTTTTGAGGATACGGCACCTTTTCGACTTTTTCTTCTTCTTCCACAAATTCTTTTCACGAGTCAGCCACATGCCCACGCGGCAGTGCAGAACACATGGGTTCAAAGCGAAGGCGCACAGTAATTGAATTGAATTGAATTGAACTATCAATCGGCTCTTTGAACCAGAAACACGAAAGATGAGAGGCTTCATCAGTGACCCCTGTTTCCTGTGGTTCTCTTGCGCAACTCGCTAACCCTCCCGCAGTGACACTGAGGATCCCTCCCCCCTAGCTTCCCGTTCGGAGTGAAGCAGGGGTCAGCTTGCTACGTACGTCATTGGCCAAAGGTGGTCGCTCTGCTAAACCATCCCGATAGTTTTGTTCCAGGTATCTCAGCAGCAGCAATATTAATACGCCCAGCTCGCCCCCTTCCGAGACACTCCTACTTGACGCCAGGAACACGAGCTAGCTCCACTGGCGACGCTCGTTCAATGCAGCGAAACGACCACCTGGTCTCGTCGCGCCGACGCAGGCCAACGAGCTAAACGTCTGCATGTTACCTATCCAAGCCTACGGTCTAAACTAGTCTATCCCCGCGGACCAACCTCCCTCGAACCGCCGTGCGTCCCTCGACTCCGACGCGACGCATGAATCTCCTCTACCACCAACCATGGCCGAATCCTCGAGGCTTCGTGAATACGCAGCCGGCAGCTCTCCACGTCCGGGCGAGCCGTCGCTGTCGTTTGCGCAGACCACGGCCGACTTCAACCTCGATAGCGATCTTGATCTCACCCTTGACGAAGACTACGACGAATATGGCGACGACGATGCTGCTGAGGAGGATATGCATCGCCGTGAAGCAAATCTTAGGAGCGGCCAGGCCTACGAACTGAAGAGCTTGAAGAAGTCGCCGGCGAGGGATGACGACGGATCGGACGACGACGTGTCCTCGCTGCGGAGACGGACGAGCACCAGCACAGTTGCGAGCTTCCAGCTATACACGCCCGACGAGGAGAGGACCGTAGTTCGCAAGCATGACCGCAATCTGGTGCTTTTTGTGGCGCTGCTATTCATGCTTAGCTTCCTAGATCGCTCCAGTATGACAAGAGCCCTGAACGATCCTTTGCCATTCAATGTTGAACTGACGTGTCAACGTAGATTTGGGGTCGGCACGCATTTCTGGAATGGAACAAGATCTTCAGACTAACCCACCATGGGATGGATGGTACGAGTGGACACTGACGGCCTTTTACATCTCCTACATCTCCTTCGAGTGGATGTCGCTGCTTTGGAAGCTCATCCCAGCCCACATTTACGTCTCCATGATCGTGTTGTCATGGGGCTTGACCGCCTCGCTGCAGTCCGTCTCTGTTTCGTACCCCATGCTCATCTTCCTGCGGGTGCTGCTGGGTATTGGAGAGGCTGGATTCACGGGTATACCGCTCTACTTGTCCTTCTTCTTCAAGAGGGAAGAGTTGGCGTTCCGCACCGCGATCTTTGTTTCCGGTCAGCGTCAATGCCTTCAACAGCGTCGGTTCACTGCTGACTCGGAACAGCCGCACCGTTGGCAACAACGTTCGCGTCGTCACTGGCTTGGCTGATTACCAAGTTTGCAGAGAACGGGCCCATCGCACCTTGGCGTCTGCTCTTCCTTGTGGAGGGCTTCCCCTCCGTCCTGGCGGCCGTCGCTGCATGGCACATCATCCCCGACAGTCCAGATACGGCGTCGTACCTCACCGCGCGCGAGCGAAAAGTGGCCCGTCTCCGTCTTCGACGTGAGAGTCCCGGTAAGAAGCGCGGAAATAAAAGCTCCCGTGGCCTCAAGGTCCACGAGGTACTTGCCGTTTTGTGCGACCCAATGGCATTGCTGACGGCTGCAATGTTCTTCCTCACCAATATGGCGTATTCCTCCTTACCGGTCTTTCTTCCTCAGATCGTCATGGAAATGGGATACTCTCGTCTGGAGTCGCAAGGGCTCAGCGCCCCGCCCTACCTCGTGGCCTTCTTCGCCGTCCTTGTAACTGCCCACTTGTCGGATCGGACGCAGAACCGGTCTATTCCCATTGTACTACACGCACTGGCATCGGCCGGCGGATATGCCGCGCTTGCATTCGCAAAGCCCCTGGGCCTATCGCCGCTGATGCGTTACCTCGCCGTGTATCCCGCCGCCATAGGCTTCTTCAACGTCGTGACACTCACCGTCGCTTGGAACATCAACAACCAAGCATCCGAGAGCAGGCAAGGCGGCGGTTTCGCCCTGATGCAGATCATTGGGCAATGCGGACCGCTCTTGGGGACGAGGCTATACCCAGACAGAGATGCGCCGTTTTACGCCCCTGGCATGCAGGCCTGCGCGTCCGCCATGCTCGCCGTGGCCGTCTTGGCGCTATTCTTGAGCTTCTACCTCGGTTATCTGAACCGGAAGATGGACGCCGCTCTGGCTGGTAGTGGCGATGCCGAGGAGGAGGAGGGACTAGTTGGATCCGGTGGCCGTGCGAAGCCAGCAATTGGAGGGTTTAGATACATGCTGTAGCGACCTCGGAAGAGGGCAGCACCATGGCCAAGTATTAATATCTTTTGGTCTGGAGCCGGTGGGTGAGTGTTTGTGAGAGTGAGGCCGATTGTGGATCCAGGCATGAAGTCAACCCATTGGTCCAATCACCTCCCCTATTTGAACTATCCATTGGGTTCGACTCGACAGTATCCCATCAGTGTGGGACCGTGACTGAGGTCTGGCCCGTCCCATCTTTCCCCTGGTGGCCGTGGGGTCATGATGAACATGGTGACATACCGCGAGCCGTGCACGGACTACATGCGGGACTGACCTCGGCTCTTTTCCGCTCACTCGCAGCATTTTGTTCATGCCGTTGGCATCGGATCCGTCGGATCCATCGAAACCCTCGATCTCAGAGTCGCTCATTTCTACCTACGCCGTGTCAACCGAGCGGAATTGGGGTCTCGCCGCTTCCAAGGGATCGAGCCAAACCGGCGCGCACAGAGGATACCACGCAAAAAGAAGAGAAAAGAAAGGCAGCCGGCAACCATGGCGTCGGCCGACCCTGACGTCCAACACTTCCTCAGCATCCCGTGGTGCGCGACGCTCCTCGGCGAGCCGGGCACCGTCTGTAACACGGCGCCGTCGCGGTTCCCGAAACCGAGCACGGAGGACCAGCTCTTCTCGACGACGCTGCACACGGAGGAGACGGTTGCCGCCTTCTTGATGTTTTACAAGCGGCCGTCGGCGGCGCCGATAAAAACAACACCCACCGTCGCGGCGGACGACGAAGGTGGCAATCTCATCCGCGAGCTCAAGGCCCTCCTCACCCTCGGCGCCGGCGTCAACGGGCACCCCAACGTGTCGCACGGGGGCATCGTCGCGACGGTGCTGGACGAGACCATCGGCACCATCCCCCTCATCAACAAGAATGAGGGGCTGATGCCGCCCGATCCAGACAATCTCAACCGTGGATACGTGACGGCCTACCTCAACGTGACGTACGTGCGGCCCGTGGAGACGCCGCAGACGGTGCTATGCGTCGCCGAGGTCGTGAAGATCGAGGGGCGCAAGTGGTGGATCCGGGGGCGGATCGAGGACCGGGAGGGCAGGGTGCTGGCCAAGGCCGAGAGTCTGTTCGTGAGGCTGAAGGAGAAGCTGTGAGGGCTGCCGGGTCCTCTGGTGAGAGAGTTGGATTCGCGCGGGTTCGTTGCGATGCGCGGGAGGGGTTTGGGCTGTCGCGTTAGATTGTTGTGGGGGGTCTACGACATCGGTTTGGGGTTGTCTATAAAGAGGGAAGCACATTGCCCGTCTTGAAGTCGCAACGTTTCCGCTTCAAGAATTCGATGCAAAATAAGTCCCATTCTATATTTGTTATACAAGTTATAAAACGAAGGAAATAAAATAAACAAAAAGGCAAAAAGAATTTGTTCGACGCCCAATCTCTAGGAGACCCCGCGCTACCCGAGCTTGTCGCATCACAAGGTGATAGGGAACTCGAACCCAGAGGGTCTGGTAGTATTTGTGACTCCCTATATACGGGTTCACCCGCTTTGACCAACTAGACCACCCGGAGGTGGCCTGCATCATTGCTGAACTTGTGATGGAAGCTCATGCGGTCCGGGAAAATAAATAGCAAGAAGCGAAGACTCGTTGTGGTGGTTGCCTGGTGGTCAGGCAGACAAGGCAGGAACCGGTCTGGGAAGGAAGGTGGCTGGCAGGCACCCGTGAGAAGTCATCTTGACTTCACCTCGTAGAGGGGACCAGGCCCAAAGCAAGGCCAAGGACCCGCTTTTCCATCCTTTCTCTCGTTGTTTCGCTTCCCTGGTTAACCTAAACCAAGCTCTTGTCGTCTAGAGCAAGAAGACTAGGACTGACCGACAAACCAAACCGTACTTGGTCGCCCGCGGCGTGTCTCGACTCGCGAGTCGCCCACTCTGCCAGGTGATCAAGTTCGTGTCGCGGCAACAGAGACAAGAGCAGTTCAGGGACACCAGATGCTCTTGATAGGAGGAACATTCTCTCTCTCACCTATATTCCTAAGATAACGGGGGGTCACTTTAGGAAGAGTCGAAACCGACGTCGGACGCTGAGAGCAAAAGGAGGGGGGGGATGGGGGGCACTGGCGAGAAGCTACTCGGCTGACGGGCGGAGAAAACTATGAGAGCGTGATACAATAAAATGGAAATACTCCGTTAGGAAGACGTGTGTCTAAGTTGCGAGTTTGTAAAGACGGTAGGTTGTAGGACGTTGGAGTTGGCGTCGGGTAAAGTTGTGAGGTCCAAAAACCATGAGCCGGGTGGCCCACAACGTGCGAAGCGGTCCGTCTGTCCACCCAAGTAGTAAAAAGCGGAACCAGCGCCAACCCGTTTTCGTCTCACTCTCATCGGGGGCCAGACCCACCAAAAATTTCATCTTCTTTCGATCGCCCATTTACATGTACACTCACTTGACGTCTCACGCCCACCAGATTCCCACTCAGAGGTTCAACCCGACACCAGCCACCTGCGTCAAGGAAAACGTCGTACGGCTCACTTCCGATCACGAAATTTGTGTGTTTTGGTAGACAGGCGGCGCACTCTTCAAGGTGTGTCGAGCTCTGGGCGCTCTCATCGCCCAACCTCAACACTAGCCATCTCATCCTCGCCATCTCAGACGAAGCTCCCCAGACACATCCACCATGGCCCCCAAACGCGCCGCCGAGGGCGCAGCAGCTGCGTCCCCCAAGGATGCCCAACAGGCAAAGAAGCGCAAGGGTTTCCGCGTTGGTCCCGACAACCTCCCCGAAGGACCGTGGCGCAGAAAGGGTAAGTGCCACTTCCATCCTCCCTGCTGTCTCTAGCAGCCATGCCGCTTCACTATATGCTAACAAACGCCCCGCAGTTGAGAAGAAGAAGCTGGAGCTCATCCACAAGGCCAAGATCAAGAAGGCCTACGCCAAGATCAAAGAGAGGGAGCTCGCCTCGCAGGCTTCATCCAAAGCCCAGCAGCCTGCTGCTGCTGCTGCCGCTGGCCCGTCTACAAAGGAGGCCTCAAGCGACGACGAACTCGACGACGTCGAGGAGCCCCAAACCGCCAAGGAACCATCCGACTCATCAGTAAAAGCACCAGCAACAGCACCAACACCAGCACCAGCATCAGCAACGTCGGGACCGTCACCTTCGACAGACGCGACACCGCCGCAGCCGCTCGAGGGGGAAATCCACCCCTCCCGCGCCGAAATGATCACCAACGACGGCGAGCCTCCGAACCCGAACACCCTCGCCGTGAAGCGCAAACGCGGCGCGGCAACCGCCACCGGTTCCAACGCCGAACTACCCGGCACGCGCACCCCGTCCGCACCCAGCGCCCCGGACGGCGCGGAAGACGCCGCCGCCGGTGCGGGTGCCGCAGACCGCTACGAGCCCCGTAAGCCCCACCGCCCCCGCAAGCCGGGCTACTACGAGAAGCAGCTCGCCCACGCCGAGCAGAAGCGCGCCGAGGCCGAGGCCCGCCGCGCCGAGATCCAGCGCCGCCGCGAAGAGCGCGAGCGCAAGACGGCCGACCGCGAGCGGTACCGCCGCGCCATGGCCAAGGCCCGCAAGGGCGGCGAGGACGGCCAGCGCCGCCTCGGCAGGGAGAGCGCGCTGCTGCTCGAGAAGGTGAAGCGCATCGTGGGCGACTCCAAGTGAAGGCGGGGGAGGCGAGGCATGGCCTTGCTTGATGGGCGCAGCGGGTGGGACGCTTGCAGGTGGATTATTTGGTGGCGACAGAGCGTTGGGGATATCGACTGGCTTCTTTTACACATAGTTTGATACCACATGTATGAATCGCATGGTCATAGGTGGGCGCGAAGGATCATTAAAAGTTTTGGTAGACTTTGTTCATAAAGAATCGACGGCCGAACCGTCTTGCTAGATATTTGCAGCATCACTAAACCTTGGAAAACCCGCTCTCTTTTCTCTTCGACCACCTCCCCCCCCCTTGGAAGATTCGATACGCGAGTACCTTACTTTGCATGCCGCCAGACTCATTCTCGTTCGTCGTTCGCTATACGTTCGTTCGCTCACGCCTCCCCTCGCCCTGCCCTCTCCATTCCCACTATTCAAGTGCAAAATTCGCCACATATCAAATCGTCCTCAGCACTCGGGTCCCAATGAGGGAGGACGGCGAAAAGCGGTCTCGCAACGAATGTAGGCCCGTCCCGCCGTTCCTGATTCCTAAACCCGCCTTCGGGAACCAAGAAACACCTTTTCGTGCCCCGAAGCAAGAAATTTGGATATCATTAAAAGTTTCCTGTTAATCAAGCCCCCTCCACCCCTTCTTTGGCGGTCATGGCCGGCTTTTGAATACGTTTAAATCCAAATGCATAAAGTCATGGGCCGTAGGCTGTGGAATAAGCTTCTCCGAATCGGAGTCATTGAAGGGAAAATGCGGCCAAAGGCGTAAAGTCGTGGGTGCGTCGATATGTACAGGGGTTTCTGTTATCACTTTGAACCATCCAAGCGAGGCGCTCAGTCAGTAAAGATGGTATAGCTGTTCTCAATGACGAACTGCACAGCCAGGTTCTTGGCGTGCATGTCGGTCATTTCTCGCTCCAGGCTGGTATCGCGCATGATCGTCGGAGCAAACACAACCGCCAGGTTCTTGGGCGACATCTGATGTATCGTTAGCTGATTGGCACGACATGGCGTGAACACGGTATAGCTTACCAAGTTTTCAGGCTCTCGCTGAGCCACCCGCGCAAGATGGAACATTAGGAACTCTAGACAATCGCGGTGGCGCTCGGGCATCGAGCAGAACACCTTCCGGAGGTGGTCGCAGCGTTCGGCCTGGTCGGTGATAGCTGCGGAGCGTTAGGATAGGAGATGCAAGTTTGGGTGGGCTGAACGTACCGTTTGACTCCAAGACCCTGTCATACACCTCGTACGTCAGGAGCGGCATCGGAAGCTTTCTGAAGTACTGCTTGAGCACGCTCGTAACGGCAGTGATGTCAAGGCCAGGGTCTGAAATGTCGTAATCCTCGCTTTTGTCGAACCCTTCTTGGATCATCTTCACCTGTGAATTACCGCCCGTCTTTCGGTAGATGCCCTCAATATCCATGCCGCGAAGCTCGACCTCCTCAATGCAGCGCGTAACTACGCTGGGAATGGTGCGACGTTCGTAGTCGGCTCTCTCGGTGAGGTCGGAACCGAACAAGGTAGAGGCCGCCTCTGCGATCGTGGGCGTCGATACGTTCGTCGAGGACATGGACTTCTGGTTGCTGCCCTTCTTGAAGAAGCCGAAACCCTGGCGATCGATTGCTTGTTGGTTTCCCTTCGGCGCGGCCGCAGGCGCTGGGGCAATGGGGCCCTCCACTTGGGAGACCGTCATGTTGTAAGGCAGGCCGATATTGTCGCCGGTCAAGCCCTGATGCGGGCCACGCTCGCGCTCCTGCTGGAAAGCCACAACGGCACGGTTGACGCCCTTGGCCACGTTTTGTGCCAAGCCCTTTGAGCCCTTTTTCCAGTTGAACTTCTTGACCTGGCCCTTCCTGATGTCGACCACGGTCGGCCTGGCCTCGACCACGGGCTCATCCGCCTCATGGATGAGAGTCGTGGTCATGCTGGCAGAATCGGCCAAGTTCAGCTGAGACGACGAGAACACCTTGCTCTGACTGTAGATGCCCAGTCCGTTGGGCGACTTGAGTTCGCCGCCGATCTGGGACTTGAACCGCTCCTGGATCTGGTGTGTCAGGTCGTTGTTCATGTCAGCGAGCTGTGCGTTCTTGGACGAAAGCTGCTCAAACTCCAAAAGGGCGCGGTCCCTGTCGGCGGCCGCTTGGTTCTTCTCGTCGAGTAGCTCGTCGCGCTCGGCGTGGAGTTGCTCAATCGTTGCGCTCATTGCCTGCTTGACCTTGTCAAGCTTTTGTACGAATTCTTTGATTGCCGATTCTTCCAGGTCGCGGGGATCGACAGGTGTCTTGGTCTCCTTTGCGCGTTCGACGTATCCGGCCAAGACCTCGAGCTGACGAATCATAATCTCAGTCTGGGTGTCCAGTACCGAGACCGTCTTGCGCTTCTCAATGAGCGTCTTGTTTAGGCGTTTGAGGTCCTTCTCCGTGGTGAATTGTCTCTCTAGTTCGGCGACACGGTTTTCCGAGGTACGCAGCTGCCGTTTAAGAAACGCCGGGTCGTCGCTCGAGTGAATGGAGACAGGACTGCTAAGCTCATGCCCGTTGGGGTCCTCGACGATGGGCGTTTTGGGCCAACGAGGCGATGCGGTGCCGCGAGTGGTTTCGCTGATACTCCGCGTGTGGCCAGCAACTCTGTGGGGGTGCTGAGCAAGCTGGGGATGATGGTTGCCTTCGGTGCTGTTGGTGCGACCGTGACGAACAGCGTTTGACACACGGCGCAGGATGGATGATGAACCTTCGTCAGTGCCGAGGATCCTGGCCATGTCCTCGTCCATACTAAAATCGCCACCTGCGCTCCATCTCGGTAGTTTGGGGGAGACCTTGCCTTCTTCGTTAACATTCGTCTGATCCTTTGCGTCTTTTGCGGGAGGTTTAGGAGTGTTCGCCGGCACACCAGGCGGCTGCGGGGGCGCTCGAGGCTGCATGTAAGTATCGCTGAGTTTGTGCTCAGTCATACTCGGGCGCCGCGCCGAGAGGCCCGACGAGCTTGTCTCATCGTTTGTAGCGGATCGATGCATAGGGCCGCCAGCCTTGCCGTTTGCTGTGGAAACAAGGTTAGGGTCGGTGCGTCTTGCATCACTATAAAACACGGGTACGGGGATGACCTACCACTGCGCGAAGATGGCAGCTCCTTTCGGGTCACGGACTTGCCAGCCGTCGTGTCTGTTCGCGAGGAGGAGATGGAGTCCAACGAGGGGCGCACCTCGCCCTCATCGCGCTGTCTCGAATCCTGGGACGATCGAGCTGTCCCACCACCCATGCGGGGAGGTGAATCGGACGAAGCCAAGGTCGGAAAAGGTTCCCTGTCCTTGCGAAGAAGAACACCATCACTACTCTTGGCGCTGCCACTTTCCGGGGTCGCATCGGCCGGGTGAGAGGCGCGTCTCGGGCTGATGAGCTTCTTACTCTTGGGCGCCTCCTGCAGCTTGAAGTCGTCAATCGACGGCGAGAGCTTGCCGGTGGCCACCTTTTGCGTTCTTTCGTCATTCATAATCGACGACCGGTTGTCGTTTCTTGACGATTTCGACGTCTTGCGTAGGGGCAGCTTGATGGTTCCGGATTCGTAGTCGGACGACGGTTGTCGACCCTTGTCCTGGAAGGCAATGTGGGGGGTTGACGACTGGGAGTCGCTCTTCTTGTCTGTGCTGGCCCGGGGCAGGTTCAAGTACTCCTTGTCTTGCTTCTTGGGCGCACTCAATGTGCTTTCCGAAGTAGATCGTGGGGTCGCATTCGAGGCCGGCGTATGATCCAGGGCAACCGGAATGAAGAAGCCGTCGTCGCCGCTGTTGACATCGCCGTTGTTGTTGCTGCTCGGAGCGTACATGGCAGAGTTACGGTTGTTACGGTAGTTTGACGAGGGCAGACCCAAACCGATGTCGTTTGTGGATTCCGAGGCACGCTCAGGCGAGCGCGACGGGCGACCGCTACTTTTTGACGACGAGTCGTTCCTGCTGTAAGCTGGACGCGGCCGAGGGGACAGCTCGGTTGGTGTCTCCTTGTCTGAGTCGGGATCGACCCGGGTATCGTGGAAGGCATTGGGAGGGATAGCGTTGGGCGGCAGCGCAGGTAGGGACTTGTCCGTGATCATGGGAGATACGTCCTTCTCTTTGGACTTGGCTTGCGCTGCCGCTTTCGATTTCTTCCTTCGTCTTGCCATGAGCGATTCATGACAGCTCATACAGAAGATGCCTTGTGATGTCCGCGCGTATCGCAGGTTCTCGATCTTACGCTTGCAGTTGCGACAGCGGAAACATGTTGCGCAGAAGGCCTGGTCGCCGGTAAGAATGGCAAGGTCTTCGATCTTGTTGTTGCAGGCACTGCAACTGTAGGTGCAGTTGTTGCAGATGAGCGAGCCATCACCGAGGAGAAGGAGGTTCGCATCGGAATCGAGGAGGGTGCCGCAGGTGTTGC
The DNA here is from genome assembly GCA_034509685.1 of Colletotrichum cereale. Classification (NCBI taxonomy): domain Eukaryota; kingdom Fungi; phylum Ascomycota; class Sordariomycetes; order Glomerellales; family Glomerellaceae; genus Colletotrichum; species Colletotrichum cereale. Next base: position 36,417 of record JASUDE010000292.1, on the reverse strand, counting down.
AGCGGAAGCAGTTGAGATGCCATCGGTTCCCGGCTGAAGGTGGAGGAGACTCATTAGCTTGACTGAACTTGGAGACTGCCAAAGGCATGGCCATGGGAGACAGCATGACAGCACGATGAAGCCAGGAGATACTGCTCAGAGCGGAGGAAGGGTAGGGGGGGATGCGGGTAAGGGAGAGGTGAAGAAGAGGAAAATGGACAGACATACCAAGTTCAAACGCTTTGCCCTCTTCCAGGATCTAGTCGGAAAGAGCACCGCCGTCAGTACGTGCTTGGAGAATAGTCGAGAAGTCGGCGGTGTGGATCATCTTACCTCTCCGCAACCTTTGCAAGGAAAAACGTCGTCCTGGTCCATTGGACTCTCCAAGTAGTCCTCCATGACGGCAGCCATGTCAAGCAGGGCGTCCTTGTCTGTTGCAGGGTACCGTCACGACAATTATCTAACAAGCAGGACGACGACTTGGCCGCCTATCATGAACGTAACGTTGGGAGCAAGACGATGGGTGAGCCAAGGATCAACTTGGATGAACCGTATCATGGACGACGAGGGGAGCGAGGGTCGACAGGCTGTGCGTCTCGTGCCAGGTGGTCGACAGGATGGGCGTGTACGTCGGGACAGCCTAGGGTTGAATCGAATGGGTGGCGGTCGAGGGGTGTGTCCGTGTGTGCTCGAGGCTGCGATAGCGGCGAAGCCAGACGGATAAAGGGGGGGTGATGGCAATCCGAACGTAGTGGCAGTAGCGAGCGGCTTGGGTAGTAGTGTCGTGGTAGCGCTCGGTTGGCTTCGTTTGGGAGGATTCGAGGCAAATCGTCGAGGAATGGGGGCAAGATGGTGCTCTCGGTCTCGATGGGGGGCGGAAAAAAAGGCGTTGACGGCGAGCTGGTTAAGGGTTAGGTGAGGTGAAGGTTGAGTTGCAGAGTTGACAGGGCCTGTAGACAAGGCCTTGATCCCGCAGACGAGGCAAGAGCAAAGCTGGCGCCGGTTTGTCGAGGTTGGGAATTTTGATCAGACCTAGACGGTCGAATAGTCGGGAACGATGAAGAGGTGCGACGGCGACGTGGAGGACGAGCGAGACTATGGGCAAGCCCTGGCTAGACCGGGGCAGTACTCTCCTCGACTAGCAGCGAGGATAGGGAACAGGAACAGGAGGGAGCGGACGGGTTCAGGGGGGTGGGGGCACAGTCCAGGCCTGTACCTACGTAGGTAGTAAGAAGAGGAACAAGAACGGGTTGATGGGAGGCCCTGTCTAATGAGGACAGGGGTCGTGCCAGTGGGCGACGGCGGCGCGCGGGCCCTATTGTAAGGTCACAGTTAGGCACCTTAACCTCTACTGGCAGCTGGGAGGGTGTGTGGAAGGCACGGTCTGGGCAACGCGTACGATAAGAGAAAAAGAGAGGCGGTCGTCAGGATAGGTTTGACAAGAGACAGCTGGAGTAGCGTGGGAGCGAGGAAGAAGAAAGAGATGGTGGTAGTGGTAGTGGTAGTGGTAGTGGTGGCACTCGAGTGAAGTCGACGTGAAATTTTGGGAGGGGGGCGACTCTGGGCGAGACTGACTGGAGGTGGAATTGAGGGATTGGAACTGGGACTGGGACTGGGACTGGGACTGGGACTGGGACTGGGACTGGAACGGGGCTGGGCGGACGGGATGCGGACGGAATACTGGGACATGCTGCACTCCCAGATGTGCGGCGTGGATGCCGTGCGGAGGAGGAGGAGCAGGAGTAGGAAACGGGACGGGAGTTGAAGGATTGAATGGATCGCCAAAGTACGTAGGTACATGGCATATTCTGTTGTGCCTTGCCTTTGTCTCGAGGCAGGTACCTGCCTCCCTAACTTTCTAATTGCCTACGTAGGTAGGTGACAGTCCAAATGTACCTGTTCCAGCCATGACCAACAGAACACATTCACCACATCGCCACATGGTAACAATGCGGCCATGAGTCTCTGGCAAAACACCTGCCTGATCCCATTGGCCTGTGTTCGGGAACAGTACAGCCCAGCCGAGACAGATATGTTGACTTTAGGGCTGTAAAAGGATGAGACGACGACGACGGGGTTGTCCTGTCCAGGCTTGTGCAGAAACCCAAATAACATTGTTGGTATCGATTTATGTTAGAGACATCAGACATGCAGGGTATCTACCTAGGTAGGCACGGTACATAGCACTCCGTACCGGACCCTACGTTGAGTGTGTACAGGTACGTACCTTTTGCGCGGTCACACGGAGGCAATCGCAGAGAGTGTTCTTTGCGCCGCTGAGTGTGCTGGCCCGGGTCGATCGTCTAGTGTATCCATACACGACCCAGTTATGTATTATACGCTACCCACCTGCCTACCAAACTAGGTACATACCTAGTGTACATGATGAAGGATAAAGACCAGAAGACCAGGCCCTGTTCTGACCCAACAGCGGCACCTCGTCCGTCAGGTACGGGTACGACTAACGCACAGCCCAGCTGTGAACGGAACGTGAGAGCAGAGATGAGGAAGGCTCGAGGGCTCACTGTCTGTGGCGTGGCACAAACAGTGAAAACCTTCTCACAGAGGTAGGTAGTGTGTGTAGGTTAGTACCTACACAGTAGGCAATGTACCTAGGCAAGCATTCGTAGCGTGCCTTGGTGTACGCAACCCCTCCTCTCTGCCAATCTAACTAGGGTCATTTCGATTCCCAGCCGAGTGGAGGGGACCGACAAGAGGAGGGGGGGGTGGCTCTTGCTTCCCGCCAGGCACCTCAGTTTCCTCACTGGCTGCGGGAGCCCAATAACACGGGGGAATCCTGTCAGGGGCCTGTCTCTGTGCTTGCTTGGCCGGTCAACTTGCAACATGAGGAAAAGCATCTGCACGGAAATGCTGCCACAAACATGCTATGCTGGGCTCCCAAGGCAAGGTAGGTAAACCAGACAATTCCGACCGACTGCCCGTGGCATCCAACACAAATAGTACACTTGGCACTTGCACAGTCGTCAACTTATCCTCGACCAGACCCGATGCAAAAAGTGCACTCGCGACAGCGTCCGTATCTTTTATAAGCTTGATTTCGGGTGTCCACGCTGAAATTGCAATTTCGTATAGCCTCTCCCGACTAATGAGATGAGGAGGGTAGGGGCCGAGAGTAGTGAACAAGGAACTTTGGACGGTACATCTAGGAATTCATACATACACACACATACATACCTACACACACGCTCTCAGGCCCGTCTAATAAGGATCGAGAGAGCGGCGATAAACTGGGGAGCGTGGCGACGCCGTTGGTATACGCACTGCAACAGCACAGAAGCAGAACAAGCAGCAGCAACGCCGACAAACTCGGTGCCCATCTTTTCCCTTGGCCACCTAGTGATGGCTGCCGAGCATATGCAACTATCCAGCAAGGATCGTCACGGCCTTTCGACCGGTGTGTGGTGCTTGGTCAGCCGACGCAAACATAACACAACGGTGTCCAGCCAGCTGAGTGACGGACGGCTGTCGGCGCTAGGCGAAGCCAGCGACACGGTAATGAAAGGGGCGCTACGTTTGGAACGGGATGCGATGTGGGATTTGCTTTTTGCGGAATGCCTGCGGGAGGTAATGCTCACATCCTTGACATGCGCCTGGCGGCAGCCAACCGACCCGAAGACGAAGTCAAAGTTGTTGGTCGTCTTCCCAGTGAGCTGCGGTTGGGATGCCTTGGGACGGGACGGACCAGGATTCCTCTGCATGCCAGCGCCGTGCTGCAGCTTGCAACTCGATTCCGCCACCTCGACAGCTCAAGCAAACTCCCGTTGCTTTGTCTTTTTGGGGACCGTGGTTCCTTCCGTTCCGAGGCGCTTGCATGAAATCCTGAACTCCTGAAATCCTGCGCGACGTGCCTGGACGGCGGCATCTAGCGGAACGTCTGTCTCTCTTCCCGCTACCTGCAGGTCTAGCTGAGGCACGGTCGAGGCTTACGAGACCGACCAGGCCCGACCAACGAACCATCTGTACTTATCGCCAACTAGTTCCGACGGCTTGTGTAAGCTGGCGACAGCTTGTCGAAGTCCAAGTCGAGATTGGTGCAACAGCAGCGTCGACGTGAGAGTACGGTAAGACTTGGGCGTTCCTCTTGCTGGACCCGTGTGCTGGTGCATCAGTGCTTGGCCGTCAACACGAACTGATTGACACACGACGGTTGACAGTAAACCTCTTTGGTTGCCGTAGCTCGAGCTATGGCTGTCACACCAACATCGTATCCGGCTGCTTGTCGCGCTTGGCCAGGTAAGTCGAGTTGAGGCGATTCTGGATTCGACACGAACCAGCCGGGATGCCAGACGTCGAAGATACCTGCTAGCACTGCCAGAACATCCCTAGACTCTGGCAATGCCTTTCCTCCCAGGGGCAAAGGAGGCGAACTGGGTGGCTTCTGCCCATCATCGTTCCCAAGAGCCTAGAAGGGCTGTGGGAGCTGTTGGTCTGGCCATCTTGATCAGCGGCCAAGCTCTGCCCCCGTTACAGGCTGCACCTCCTGCTGTGCATGCAGAGGGCTTCAGATATCGAACGATGAGCAGAAATCATTTGACGATGACCGCTGAAAGGCGCCCGACTCGAATCAAGGACGATGACTGTGAAGCAAGGCTTCTTCCGGTAGCGAACACATTGCCTCAGATCCCCGAATCAAATACAACGCTCATCACGCACCGGGGGTAAACATTATCGGTTGTCGTCGTTCAAGCGTCTCACGGAGATTTTTTTCCCCTGTGTTGGTGTAATGTCCCTGCCAATATTGACACGCCCGCCGCCTTGTGGAAGGGGAAGGGGAAGGGGCATTCTCAGCCAGGGTCCCCAAGATGAAGCAGGATAGGGAGCAGAAGGCTTGCAGGGACCAATCAGGTATACGCAGTATCCGTACACTACCTACAATGCCGTACAGTGTGTTCCGTACGGCGACCAGTTAGAGAGGACGAAGACGACGACGACGACGACGACGACGACGACGACAACAACAACAAGAGATGGAGCCAGGGGTACAGAGTAGTGCAAGGAGGAAGAAACCTCGGTGGGTACGTACCTCGCTGCATGCCCAGGGGGCCCTACACTCGTTTCGGCTAGGCGGACGGCCTCGGTACGTACCTCATCTAAATGAGAAAGCAAGACGTGAAGACGCCAATGGATATACCGGGCTACGGTTTCAACTAAACAGTCTCCGCTACGAGACCGCAACAGCGCCACGAGAGCAGATCTGGATTCCTTCCCTCATGTTTCTGTCTGAACGCCTTCCGCACAACTCGGCCGCCACTCGTCACTATCCATGCGGTCGATCCTTCGATGCCCCCCGACTAACGTTCAACTTCTTTAATCTGCAATCTGCAATTTGCGGGCATAACAGCGCTGCAACGCAGCAACGCAGCTGAACAGGTATGGCGTCCTCTTGTTCGGCGTGTGTCATTCGCAATTCCTACACACGTTTGTACATGTACTTGTTGCACCGGAGTGGCGACATTTCAAATGAAACTGGATCCGTTGAGTATCCATGATATTCATAACGAGGCATCTTCACCACTTCACAAGACTGTGCCCAACCTTGGGACGTCATCGGGCATCGTGAGAGAGTGGGACACAGCCCAGCACGGTGTACGTAATCTCAGCACATGTTCGGGATGAGGCTTCTCGGCCTGCAAGTTGCAACTTTCGAGGTTCAGAGAGACACTCTGAATTTGGGCAAGGTTTGCTACCAATTCCTCGGTTATCTCCTTAAGCCCTGAAACCTAGACTTCAAGTCCAGGCCCACAAATACATAACCTAGAAATAGCGATAGTCCGTACCTAAGTACTGATTCTTATTTTAATACTATAATCATACTAAAAAAATAGTATTAGTACTTTACCCTTAATAGCAGCTATATTAACTGCTATATCTAACCCTGCTCCTACCTTACCAGCCTATTTACCTACTAACCTACCTACTTACTACTATATCGCTTTTTTATACTAATAACTACCTAACTAACCTATAATAGCTACCCTTTAATTATTTAACGACTTTAATAATAATATCCTCTCTGTAAGTAAAGAAATTAATACTAAGCCTCTTATACCTAAAGCGTGCGTTCCTATTAGCTAAATAACTATATCTAACCTATACGTAGCAGCCTTAATTTTACTACTAGAGGCTAGGCTTAGGCCCTAGTAGTAGTTATAACTATAAATAGCCTTACTGTTATTATACTAATCCCCCCTACTAGTAGTCTAGTACCTTAATAATTAAGTATAGTGTAACCCTAACGATTTACTACCTCGCCTTAGCTAATAACTAAAGTAACTATATCTAATAGTATTACCTTTTTAGAAAATAGGTATACTTAAATAGGACTATAAGGTCTACCTTAGCTGTAATAATACACCTCTTTAGATATAGTAGTAATTTTACCCTCCTGCCCTTGTTAACTAATGGGTTTAGTAGACTAACGCAAAGTCTGAAATATATCGTTAAGTAGTAATTTAATAAGGGCTAATTAGTAACCAGCCCTATTAGTAGCTATTAAATATCTAGCGTACTTACTAGGCAGAGATTTACACCTTTTTTGCTGTTTTACTCTATATAAGTATCTATTATAAGCACTGTATTACTAACTATTAGGCTTTAGGTAAGTACTTACTTTAGTACGCTGTTAGCTGATAGATGAGCTGTAACCGATTTCTCTAGCTCTACTGGTACTTTTGTACTTATGTTGAATTCAGTAGGTTATAGGGGTAAATTTGCAGTATATTTCGTTATGTGTTGTTTTTTGTTCTTCTGCCTTATAGCAGAATTTGCCTACTAGGTTATCCCTTAAGGGGTAAATGGTGGTAAATCTGCAGCCTCTTATTAGCTTAATTCCTTTGTAAAGTGGGGTATATTACCTGTAGATTCCCTAGTACTTTACTATATACTACTATGCTATTTTGCTGAATTTAATACACCCCCTTAGGGCTGCCTAATTCTATAGGGTAATAACCTATAATAGGGCTAGCCTAACCTTACTTTATGTAGTGTATTTCCCTTCTATATTATTAATATCTTATACGTTATCTTTTACTATATTTACTTCTTATTTTAATTTATCTTTCTCTATCTTATATATATAATTTACTTTAATCTATACCTATTAATTGCTTATATATAATTACTATATAAATTTAGTAAAAGGTTACGCTATAAGTACTTTTATTATTCTATCTGTTATTATTTTAGTAGACTACTAATACTTTATAATAATCCTCCCTTTAGTAACTTCTTAGTAGAGCTAGTAGTTATAAATATCTATATAATAAAGCTTTATCTATAGTTAGATTATTTTAGCGCTAATAAGGCGTATAGTCTGCGTATTATTATAGTTAATTTAAACTGTAGGTTACTTTATAGCCTCTTTATTAGATAATAGTTAGGCGCTAGCCTTGCGTTTTATAGGTAATTTCACCCCTAGTGTAGTAATTAGTTAATTAGTAAAGAGAGCTTCTTTTGTAGTAGAGGAAAGGGCTAGAAGTTTTACCTTAGTAGTTAACGTTATAATAGTATTTTACTTATTAGCTTACTATATTACTATTCCTCTAAATAATTTTATTACTACTACCTATAAGCTCTTTCTATTTAGGTTATTAGTAAAGCTTGCGTTAGTAGATACCTTAAGGGCGTTATTATAGCTGCTTTTGTTTATACTATATATAAAGTAAAGGTGCTATAAATAATAAAGATAATTTAAAACGTAGTCTACTGCTTATTAGTAAATATCTCTAGGATTATAGTTAAATTACGCTAACTAGCTTACTATAAATATAACGTTTAGTTAAGTTATTACTATAGTGTATAAGATTATCTCTATTTTTTACTAATAGTAGGTAACCTTTTATAAAGAGGTAATTCTTTTATAAGGTAGTAAATCTTTTTTACCTATTAGGGTTAATTTTAATACGTTATTTCTATATAGTAACTTTATAGCCTTTTTATAGTATACTAACTGTAATAGCTAGAGACGTTTTATAGTTTAATTACGTAGTACTTTAATACCTATAAACTACTAGAGTAGCCTACTACCTTTAAGGTAATATTATTTTTAGAGGGCTACTATTACTTCTTAGGTGGTAGGCTTATCTTTATAGTAGAAGGTAAGTATGTAGTTATCTATATAAAAAAAGAATATAAAGCTGTTTTTTATTTAGTAGTAATTCTTACCTACTATACGGTAAAACCTAAGCTTATAGAGGCCTTTCTTAAAGTACTTTTACTATAGTAATAGCGATTAGTAGAGGCTATATAGTGCTTTCTAAAGCTAGAGAATTCAGCCTATATAGTAATAGCCTAGCGGTATCTTTATGTATATAGTTTTATTAATTTCTATATAGATAAAGGCGTTTACTACGTTATATTAGAGAAGCTTTAGATTAAATTATATAGTAATTACTATTAGTGTTTTAAAGGATATACTTATAAGTATAGCTACGTAAGTATTATATAGATTTTTTGCTTATTAATTACTATAAATTACTAGCCTTACTTTAAATTTAGTAAGTCTGCTATACTTATCTAGCTTATAGGTATATACCTATTAGTAACTAAGCACTTAGTGCTTTATAGCTTCTCTTTATACTGCTTTACGCTATAATTATAATTCTTTATAGCTATATAAGTAGCTCTTTTTTACTTCTTTAAATTTACTTTTATATAGGTGGTTTTTTAACTTACTATGTAATAGAAGGGCGTAAAGTGTATGCTAATAAGTACTAATTAGGTTTTTTACCTATATATAAGGGTGATTAGTCCTTATAGTAGTTAAATTACCTATTGTTTGCTTATAGGTTACTTTAGTAAGAAAAGCTGCTTTAAATAAAGTTTATAAGATATTTACTTTTAATTTGCTAAGGCTTATAGTAAAGTCTACGCTATTCTTATGTCTAAGAGTATTTTATATGTGTAAGGTAGAAAAGGGTAGTATATTTGCTAATGTATTAGATATAGGCTAGGTAGAAAAGGGTGGTATGTTCTTTACTAATGTGTATAACGTAGGTAAGGTAGAAAAGGGTAGTATGTTTTTTACTAATATATATAACGTAGGTAAGGTAGAAAAGGGCGGTATATTCTTTACTAATATATGTGTAGGTAAGGTAGAGAAAAGCGATATGTTTACTAATATTAATAGTATATTTACTTATAAGGTAGAGGTTTTTATATTATTATTATAATCTTTTATAGTATTTACTTATAAGGTAGAGTGTTTTATAGTATTATTATAATCTTTTATAGTATTTACTTATAAGGTAGAGTGTTTTATAGTATTATTATAATCTTTTATAGTATTTACTTATAAGGTAGAGTTTTTTATAGTATTATTATTGCTTTTACCTTTTACATTAAGCTCTGCTAGAGTGCTAAAGAACGCAGCTAGTGGTAATAAAGGAGGCGTTAGCTAAGGAGTAAAGGTTACTTATAAATATTTATACTCCTTCTTAGGAGCTTTATAGTTACTTAGTGTAGCCTTAGCGTGCTATCTTTTAATAATATTGCCTTCTTCCTTATTAATTTCTATAGCCTGTAGGGCTAGTGTACTTTATATAACGAGTTATTTAATTTATACCTAAATAGTAGTAAGATCTTAGTCTTATAGTTTATTAAGTAAGTAGTTAATTAACCTATTAAATTTCTCCTTTTTATTAAATATTACGTTATATATAGTAAATACCTTATTCTTAATAGGATGCTATATGTAGTATAAATTACTTAAAGTGTAACTAATTAAGTAACTAATCTACGCTTATAGGGATAACTTCTTCTGCTTATTACGCCTAAGTTGTGTGTTGGCTGTTAAGGTGAAAGCTTGGTAGCTATACGCTTGTATATAGGAAAGGTTAGGCTTTGTATATAGATTTATAATATTAGTAAATAGGTTAAAGTGTAAATACTACACTTAATATAGGGATTTCTACCCCCTAACTACTAATAGTATACGGTTATATAGGTATATTACTGCTGCGTATATTTCTAGCTATAGAGCTTTAGGTAATTTTATATTAATTCTTATATATTTTGCCTTAAGGTGGATGATTGACGCGATGCGTTTAGCTGCTTTATTTTAAGCTTAGGTATTTAGTGCTAAGTACTTTATAGTTACTTTATAGGTAGTAATTATTTTTATTACTTACTTATAGTAGAGTATTTCCCTATTAGTCTTAATAACCTTTACTTACGTGCTGTAATTCTTCTTAAGATATATAAGGAATTTACGTAGTGTCTAGTTAATTACGTTACTTTTATAGTCTTATAGGTAGAAATCCTATAATATTCCTAACGTATAGTTACTAATAAGTATCTATAAGGTATATCTACTATACCTCTTATTAAATATATAGAAGTTAATTACTATTTAGTTACTAGGTTTTGCTATATTTACGCTCTTATAAGGCTGCTACTACACTTAGCGCTTTATTTTTCTAAGGCTATAGGCTATATAGTTACGGATTATTATACTATAGCTGTTGGTTATTTGTACTCTTTAGGCGGCGTTAGTTAATTAATAGAGGGCTGCTACACCTAGATGCTTAAGCTAGTAGTACTATAGCTTTATATCTCTGCGTATAGGTTTTCTTTACGTTACTATAGTGTAGTAGTGCTTTTTCTATAGTAGTAGAGGTGTATTATTAGTGCTCCTTTATAAGATAAACGCAGCTACGTTATTAGATTTTATAATAAGGTGGTATTTAAGTATATGTTAATTATTCTTTTTAGTGATATACCTAATTAATAAGTAGTTAGATTAATAGAGGTAGTTATTTTTTAAGCTAGTATCTTACTAAATACCTATCTTCTTTAGTTAGTTAAAAGAGATAAGGTTTATAGTAAAGTTATAGTAAAGGATTGCTTTATAGAGGTGTATTTTTACTAATTTATTATTACCCTTTATATATACTTTAGCTATCCTATATCCTTTAATTACTATAGGCTTTATGCCTACCTAGAGGTAGTCTCTTATAGCTACGCTACGTAAGTCTTTAAACTATGTAGGGTTATTAAATACGTAATTAGTTACTTCTAAATTAAGTAGTGCTAACTCCTTTAGTGCGTACGTTAGTAGTAAGGAGTAAAAGGCTATAGGCACTGTTACTTAGTAGTAACTATATAGTTACTCCCCTTATTAGTAAATCTTTTATACCCTTTCTATAAGATATAGTAAATTATTAAGTTAATCTTTAACTTACTATCTTTACTACTAAAGTTATAGCTTTTCTTTATTTTAGTAAGGAGGGTGCTGTTTCTTAAAGATATACTAGTATTTACTTAGGTAGTAAAATCCCTTATAGGCTTTATACTTGTTACTATAGTGCGATTTATTACTATAGCTATTCTTTTAGTGATATTGCTTTTTATGTAGTAAATCTTTACGGTTACTATATGTACCTTTAGTTGTAGTAGTTAGGCTGAAAGCTTTACAGCTAGCCTAGCTATAAGGCGTATTATTAATTACAGTTTTAAGGGTTTTATAGGCTGCTTTTAGTACTTTACTTTATATTAGCTAATTAATATTTATATTAGTAGCTTTTGCTATAGTAAACGCGTTTATTTATAATAATAATAGGCTTTACTAGAGGATTTACTAAAGCTTTATAAACTAAAGCTTTAGGTGTAGTAAAGTCACTATATCTATATGCTTAAAAGCTTTATATGCGTTATCTTACTTAGTTAACTACACTTTAGTTTTTTTCTTTATTATAAGGTGTTTTTATATAGCCTTTTTATAAACCTTTTTATATTTACTACTAGCTATTACGCCTTCTTTACGTTAGTTAACGCCTATAGCGTTTATAAGGTTAGTTATCTATTACGTAAGGTCTTTACTAAAGTAGTAGTACTAAGTAAGGAGGGAGTTTATAACTAATTAGTAAATTACCTCTTTTATATTAGTAAATTACTTCTTTTATTTCTTACGTTTTTTTACTTACTTAGCGTATTACGCCTACTTAAGTTTAAAGACTTTATAGTCTTTATAGCTAAGGTCTATTAGTTGTTTAGCTTTTGCTTTTATTAGGATATTTATAGTCTTTAGGGTAGTTATACTAGATTACGTAGCTTAGCTGCTTAGCCTGTTACTTGTAATAGGTTAGTATTCCTTATTAAAGTTAGATATTTTAACTTTACATAGCGGCGCTAATTTAGTAGTAATTAATAGGCGTAGAGACTTTGCCTTTAGGTTAATAAACGCCTATATCTTACTGTTTTTAGCGTAGCTGTAGATTTAGTTAATTTATAGTAGCTAATTGCTTTTTAAGTATAGAATTATTACTTTCTTAGTAGTATCTATTATAATAGAGGGGTACTTTAGCTATTATAGAAGTACGTATTAGACTATTAATTATTGAATTTAGTAGGTTATAGGGGTAAATTTATAGTATATTTCGTTATGTGTTATTCTTTGTTTTTCTACCTTATAGTAGAATTTACCTACTAGGTTATCCCTTAAGGGGTAAATAGTAGTGAATCTGTAGCCTCTTATTAGCTTAATTCCTTTATAAAGTAGGGTATATTACCTATAGATTCCCTAGCACTTTGCTATGTACTACTGTGCTATTTTGCTAAATTTAATAACTTATAACCCGGATAAAGAACGTTATTTAGGCCTATAGACTATATATTAAAAGGTCTCTTACTAAAGTAACTAGATATAGTCCTTTATAACTTGGTTTTAAACCCTTAGTAGTTATCTTACTGTTAACGAGAGTATAGTATGATACTAGGGCTGCTACTCTAATAAGCAGTAGATAAAGGGAAAGCTTATACCTATTAGATTTAAAGTATAGGTTATTAGGGAAGTTAGGTATTTTTTTTACTAGGCCTAGTATATAAAAAACAGACTACTAATCCTAGCACTTATATATAGGGATTCTAAGTAACCTCTTATACCTACATAAGTAGTAGTTACCTACCTTATACTTAACCTCCTACCTCTACTACCTTCCTATTAATACTACCTATTTATTAATAACCTCTTTACTTTAGTTAACCTTTTATAATACTTTTAAAGCTGTAATATTATTACTATAGGTACTTACTATAAGGTAAAACAGAGCGGTATTTATAAGGGTTTTAGCCTACTAAAGTTAGGTAATAATATAGTAAAAAAGATCCTATAGGGTACACTATTTATAGAGTTAACTAATAATAGCTAAGTTAACTAGATACTCTTTAAAAACGTATTACCTATACTTCTAGTAATAACTAGCTTTTATAGTAAAGAGTATACTTATCCTAAGGACTATAAGTAACCTTCTAGTAGTATAACCTACTTTTTAATATTATAAATCCCCTTTAAAGCCTATAATAAAGGGACTAGTAATATAACTATTACTTACGTTAAATAACTACCTTTTCTATAAGTCTATTACGCCTATAACTAGTATATAAATTTAATTAATATTAGGGATTAATATAAAGCTAATAGCTACTATAGCTGCTGTATCTATTATAGTAAGGCCTAAGCCTTATACTATAACTTTCTCCTACCTATTAGTATTACTAATAGTTATTTACTATTTTATAAGGCTTTTATTAATAGCTAAAAGTATTATAATACTACTAAAAGGTTTTACTAGACTTTAGCCTCCTTCTAATAGTAACTATATAAAGATCTAGTTATAAGGTATAGTAAAGAAGCTATTATGTTTCATAAGTCTCTAGATATTTACTAAACGTCTTCTAGCTAGCTAAAACACGCTTTAGTAAAACAGGTAAAGAGGTAAAGCTATATATACTACTTTACCTCTTACTAACGTAAGGTTCTTAGTAGTAAGCTAGTTAACAAAGGCTAGAGGGATAACTAAACGAATTAGTAGTGCCTAAAGTACTAGGTAGCACTATATTAGAAATACTTTATTAGATACTATAATTTAAAGTCTGCTTAGTTTAAATTAATATCTTCTATTAGTGTGCGCCACAGTAAAAGTGAGATGTATTATGGATCTGAGCGGCCTCGCTGGTTGGTCACAACCCCTGCCTGGACTTGAAGTCCAGGTTTCAGGGCTTAAGGAGATCTGTACCCGCATGGAAACCACTGAGATCAGCCAAATCTGGTCCTAATGTTCGGGCACCGTTTAGCTTTGATGGCCATCATTTGCACCGCTATCAGTGGTTTCCAAACGCCCGGTTGGGTGTGCCACTCCTTGGGGCAATTCGACGATGTGGTTCGCCAGCTTCCCCGCCTTCGTTTCAAAATCGGAATCTCGTCACGCCAAGTCATCACCAAGCTCGCGCGCTCAAGTTGCATCACAACAACCTACCTTTCGTGAACTGGTCACTATTGGAACGCTGCCCAGTGCCGCCGGTTCCAACCCCTCACTTTCGGTACCACTGCAGCTGTCCTAGAGCCCGGCCGTCGCACTGACATCGCCAGGCCCGTGAAGTATTTACACCGCTCTTCGTACAACGAGTTTCCCTGCTGTTTTTAGCCGAGTCTACAACGCCTTGCTCTAATACCGCAGAAGGTTTGATACAGTCTACAGAGACCACATGACCAAGCGTCGATTATCGGAAGCAGTCTCCTTCTCCCGCGACAGCTTACGATAATCGGACACGCCGGTTACACATCACTTTCCCTAAGCAACCTCTGTTTTATACACTTCAAACCGGAGAGGCGTTGATCACTTCCCCAACCCATCACCATCCCGTCGGTCCCTTGAAACACTGAGCCCTCCTGGAGCAAACGCCAAAAACAGCCGTCTGGTCCGGCCCCAGTTTCCGTGCTCGGAGATGGTAGAAATGTTGTGTCACATTATCTGAGCGACTTTTCCTTCTCGCCCCGTTGTTCGCTGCGCATCAAAGCATGGCATCCCGGTTTCTTTTGGCCCATGTGCCCCCTTTTGGTTCCATGCTGATGTGACCGCCAGAACACAGCTTACGAAACCGAGAGACTCTTGAGCCAGGATAATCAACCAGCTAGAGGGTAGAACTACAATGAACCCACCCACAGATGCGCTCGCTTCAACCATGTCCGTTTGCCGTCTTTCAAATGGCAGATTGCACCGTTTTGATTTGAACTGTTCGCCTTCGAGTGGCTCCTGTCAGCCCAACTTAATCCCAAGGCAGCATCCAATATCAATCACTGTCGGTACTCTCCCAATCGTTCGACCATGGACGCCCATCCCACCTTTAATCTACAATGACAAGCATCTCCTCGATGTCAAGCTTTCAATATGGACCCGCCATACCCACCGGCGCTGCTCCCTCACTGCTTAGTAGTTGATGAGGCCAGCGCGACGCCATGGCAGACCGCGTGTTCCTTGGCTTCGTCAGACGTGTTGCTATTCCTTGCGACGACGACGCAGCAGCATTCCAGAGCACGTCCTCGAAGGCACATCCCGGCCTCCCGGCCGTCTATCCCGGGCCATCGGCGTGTCGATCTCGGCCAGTCACGAACCACCTTCCCAGGAGGGCTTTGACCATCGCCCGAGTTGCACATGAAGTCGCAAACCGTAAACACATGGCGTACGCACGCGTAGCATTTCAGTCGGGCGGGGGTTTTGAAGAAACGTGACAAGCGCTGGCTCCAATCTATGCGAAATTAATAGTATTTCGCGAGCCCTGAACAAGCCACTCGGAGGCCGTGTTCTAGGATCCCAGAGACCATCCGCCAACCTCTCCTGCATCTTGAGCAATCGGCCCGCTCATAAGTCATGTAGATCCCAGAAGCCGCCGCCAACTAGCCACTCCCAATTACGACTGCAGGCCCAAGTCAACAAACGGCCCCCAGCCCATTCGAGATCCGCAATGCGCTCCGGCATGCAGCCGAGCATTCGACTGCCGGTGCCGCCGCATGTCGTGCGTTCTCGACCCAAAAGACAATCGACGCACTTGGCTGTTGGAAGATTGAACACCACACCACCCTCGGGGTCACTCGCCGCTGACACAACACGTCAAGAGTACTATACTGGGACATCCCAGTCCCGCGATCGGCAGTCAACCAATCACGGGCATATAACCCGATTCCCTACGATCCGGGGAAGACCGCACCCCGTCTCCGGCAACATCCATGCATCACCATCAATGCTCTCTCTCTCTCCCTCCCTCCTTTCGTCTCTCGCTCAACTAATCGACTCCCGGAGAAAGTTCCCTGGCAGCACAGGCCTACCGGTCCCGGTTCGATGGGCGGCCCTTTGTCAAGCTGACACGCAGCTCTCCCAAACCTATATGCACTTCACGTCGTAAGCCCAATCCTATGGCTGATCTCCTGTTCCACCGCCGCATGTTTCGCCGCGTTTCTCACTTCTTGCTTGCCAAAAATAAAACGAGCCAACGCGTCTGCTGATTCATAAGGGGGAAAGGAGGGCGCATCTTGAGCCCACCACCACGGGCCGCCGGCCAAGTCGCCCCATCTGCCAGCCCAGCCAGGCCCGTCATGCGGCGCGGCGGACGCCGGGGCTGCGCTGGGGCTACGAGGAGCATCCTTCGATCCATCATGGGACGGCTGCGGCTGTGCGTATGATGGAAGAAAGTGCCAGACCAAAGGGCGCGGGGCACGTGCTAACTCAAGCACGTCTAGAGGTACGCGATCCCTCGTGCGAACGTCGCCTGGCTCTCAGGGAGCAGAGCTTCGGCCAGCAATCACAGTTCCTGGGCTAGCCGAGCTGGGCCCAGATCCGGTATCGAGTCCTCGGAGCCGGACTTTCTCGGACGGCACCGCAAGACCTCTGGATAATGTGTTTGTTTTCTCTGTTTTCTGTTTATACGAAACCAACGTAACGTGGGTCCATTGGAATAGAATGGGTGTTGGTACAGTGCACAGCTATGCCGGGCCATTACAAAAGGCAATACAAGAAAGGCGTTCGAAATGTGCGCATAACCAAAAAGAGAAGAAAGACGTTGCCTTCCCGTGTATAGCTTAGCCCCGTCCCCTTCCCGGCCAATGACAACAGAACTCCGTTTGCTTTTGAGGCCTAGAGGTATTTCCATTCCACCCGCCGCCCCGGAACCGAATTCCAACTCCTGCTATGTCCAAGACCCGTCCCTATACTGTGCAGAGGACCTGATTCGTCGGCGCGACTTAGGTGGCAACGGCGCTGCTCTCCCTCTGCTTCTTCGCAATGTAGTACGTGATGAGATTCTTGGGGTCGTCTTTGGCGCCCTTGATAAGCTCCCAGAACGGCCCGTCGCCAATGCGCGAGTGCAGCGCCACGCAGAGCTGTACAGCACCCATGCGCACGCCAGAGTCAGTAGACTCGAGGCATCGGCCGGCAAGTCCGCCCAGCTGCGCGAGCTCGCCCTCCGAGGGCGAGAACCCGGTGCGCTTGTCAAGGAGTTCCTTCAGCACGTGCAGGCCTGTGGCAAGGCAGCGGCTACCCTCGATTGACGAGTCCTGCTTGCTTTGCAGGAGCTTGACCATGACCACGACAATCTCGTGCGGGTCACCAAGGGCCACAAGCTCTTCGGCGAGGAGCTCAAGACCGCTGACGATGCGGGTTCGTGCGTCGTAGGCGCTGCGCGTTGCTACGAGGGACTCGAGGCCTCGTGAGACATGGGGCTGGAAGTTGTCTCGCTCCCTCTTGAGCAGAAGCTTAATCGTCGCAAGGATCTGGGCTTTGACGTCCTGCACCCTCTCCGGCGCGAGGTTCTCGAGAGGGGCCTCGAGATACTCAAAAAGCCCGCGGAGAAGGGCCTCAAACTTTTCATCCGTGAAAACGGCCTTATTGTCCTTGATTATGGTTTGCAGTTTCCTGAAGCCATGGACATCCAGAGACTTTGCCTTGACTCTGGTTACGCCACTTTCGAGCAGTTTCGAAGTCTGACTGGCCTTCTCGGGTGTCTCCGGGGTGCCGTTGACCACAAAGTGGCCATTGGTTGCAGGGGCAGAAACCTCGTTCACGGGCTTTTCCTCCAGCACTGGGACGATGATGCTTGGGTTCGCGGTTGTCTTATCGTCCACAAAAGGATCCTCAAACACCTTAAGACCGTTGGAAGGGACGAGCTCTGACTCAGCCACTTCCTCCTTGACAGGAGTCGTGGGTCTCGGTGCCTCCTCGGCCGGAGCCTCCACAGCTACATCCGCAGGTGCCTCCTCAGGCTCCTCTGCAGACGTTTCCTGTGGCTCTCCAGCCGGTGCCTCGGCCTCGGGTTCTGCGAGGGGTTGCTCAGCAGGCTCCGGTGTAGACTCTGATGTAGGCTCCGCGAGAGTCTCCGCTACAGGCTCCGGCGCAGGCTCCGCTGCATGTTCCGTCTCGGGCAGGGGGATTTCTACTGAGATATTCGCCGGCGCTTCTACTGCAACTGGCGGCGACACTTCTGCGGGAATATCTCCCGGAGGCGATCTCAAACTCTCGAGACTTGGCACCACCAATGTGAGATCTTCGTTGTCCCTGGCTGGACTGCTCGAAGGTATCGTGGTTTGCATCCTCTTGACTATCGCGGGACTGGACCGGGGCGATGCGCGAGGCGAAGATACCGACTTGGAGAGCGTTGACTTGGCCGCGCTAGGTGATGCAGCATGCGGGCCATTAGCGTGAGATGTCGCGGCACGCGGTCTACTAGCCGCTCTTCGTGGAGATGCCTCAGTCTTCGCCTTTGGTGTTACACTCTTGGACTTGAGGCTTTCGGGACTCGGGGCTTCGGCCGAAGGCCCGTCGTGTGTCCGCACGGAGTAGGGACCGGCTGTCGCCGGTCTTGCAGCCATTTCCGGACGCTTCTTGGTGGGTCTCATAGGGCGGACAGACATGCCGCCGGACGCCGTCGGCTTCGATGCGGGTGCCGAGCTGGTTGACGACGAGCTTGGCGCTGGTTGTTGTGGCCGCACCGGAGAGAGGTTAGCCATCGCAGATCCGGGACGGGGAGGCAGGTTTCGGGATGCTGCCATCGTAGCCTTCTTCTGTGCCAACATAGTTTCACGCAAGCTTGGCTTGCTACTGCTCATAGTACTCTTGGACAAGCCAAGGCCTGGTCTCGCACGGACGCTGTCAACCTCCCTCTTCGGGCCGTTGGGGTTGTTGGGGTCCTTGTCCAGAAGCTTTTGGGCTGTTGGTTCGAGGGTATCCCGGAGCCTGCAGAGTCGTTAGCAAGAGGTTTCCTTTTGAGACAGATTTCCCAACTTACACGTCCGCCCTTGTTGGCCAGATCTTGGCAAACACCCAGTAGGTAGCGCGCATACGTTCTCTGACGCCGGGATTCGCGTCGTTGAGGCCCTTCTTGATGCACTTCTCTACCAGTTCTAGACCACCGCCGTGCTCGATGTGACTCTTGTGATGAGCTTCTTTGTTCAGAATCGTCTTGAGCCAGCCCGTGGCGTAGGTCCTGGGCTGAACGTTCTTGTCCTGGCACGCGCCCCAAACATGCTGCATGATTCGCGAGTTGTATGTGACCTTGCCAATGATGATGTCGACCGTGGTGTTTGCCTGTTGGGAGGCAATTTTCTTGGTCGCCGCGGCAAGCTTGATGAAGGTCTGCATAAGAAGCTCCACCAAAGGGTCCATACCGGGACCAAACGTTATGGCGATGTCCTGGACCAGGTTGCAGCCCTCCTTTGAGAGACTTGTTCGCAGAGAGGTGATGGCCTTGATGATACCGTCCAGAAGTCCCTTCAGACCAAGCAGGAAGGCGTCCGGGAAGTCTTGCGGAACGTTGCCGGCAATGAGCTTCCGTAGCTTGGTCATGCTCTCCTCGCGCTTCAACCAATTCTGCTCGGTCTCCCTCCCCTCGAAGTACGTCATCATTTCTCTAAAGATATCGTCCAGTTCGCGTTGGGTGTTGACGTATGCAGGGCCCACCTCAGTCGGGGCTTCGGGCGGCGGCGCTGGTGTGATCGGCCGTTCGCTCGAGACAGACGACACACTTGCGGCGAGCTTCGGTTTGGTGGCAACAATGGGGGCGGCGGGCTCCAAGCCCGGCGTCTTTGGCCGCTCGGCTGCGTTGGGCGCGAGCTCCTTGACGATGGCTTGCTCGATCGCCGGGCGGACATTGAAGTTCTTTAGTTGTCTCTTGAGGTCGGACTTTGCTGTGTTGGGGGCATGTCTGTGTGGCAGTAATTAGCTTGCGTCGAGGAACGAGGGCCACGAGTCGTTACCTGAACAGCTCGATGACGGTGCTCTTAGCGACGTCCCGCACCATGCCATCAGCGTCCTCGAGCAGCTCCATAAGCGTCGGGACGTATGCGCGGAACTGGACACCGTGTTCTTGATGCATGTATAGCAGCCAGTGCATGCCGGCTTCCTTGGCTCTTGGGTTCTTGCCGACCATGGCGACGTTCCGCACCGAGCGCTCAACGTCCACGGGCGCGGCAGCATACATGGTCGTCAATGCCTGCGACGCCAGGCTCCTGTACTTGTCCTTGGGGTCGCCCAGCTTGTCAATGACCAAGGGGAGTGTATGCTTGGCCTCCTTGGCGATATACTTGGGCTCCTGCCTCGAGAGCCTCGTCAGCAGGTGGTTGAGGGCCGTGAAGCCGGCGTTGACAAGGACGGCGTGCGGCGAGACGGAGGCGGTGCGGAGGCCGTCGAAGATTGGCGGGACGAGAGCGTCAGGGACATTGTGCTGTTTGATGCCGGACTTTATGCCGGTGACGTGCTGGACTTTGTGGTCGACGCTGGCATCGGTGCGGAGGATCTTCAGCAGGTCATTGACCTGGTCCTCTGTGATTTTTTCCGTCATTCCCCGCAGAACGAGGGTTGGGCTCTGGGTTGGGTTTTGGCCTGGTTCGATGAGAGAGAGGATGGTCAGTTACTTGGTATGGCGTCGCTGGTTCTGCCGTTGTTGTCACGTAGGAAGCTCAGCTCAGCTCGGCTTGGGCGAGCAGGGTGGTTTGCGCAACTGCGTAGCCACTCAGGCGAGGTGAGCGACGGGGAGGAGAAACAACGAGGGCATGAGTCGTCTAGCGCAATGTGGAAGAGAGGGGTGTGGTGGGCTGAAACTCGTAGGGCAGAAGGGAGCTTACGATTTTGTGAGTGAAGAGGATGGTTCGGATGCGAAAAGCACGGAAGAATATCCCAGTGCGAAAGAATGCGGCAGACTCAGGGCCGGGTTGCGCGTGTTTGGCGGGTTGTTGTGATGCGGATGATGTCCAAGGCTCCGGGCCGTCTCAATAATTACGCAGTAAACAAAAAGACAAAGGGGGCAACCTATCCCCATCGCAGGTTGTCCCGTGCACCCACGAGCTCGACTCGATTCCATTGGCCGATGCCCCATTTATTTGATGCTACCTGACGCGAAGAGAAGCTGCGCTAGATCCTTATCGGTTTTATCGCGAGAGAAGGGGGTGGGGCTTCAGTGACCGGGACCGGGACCTGGCCCCTGTAGCTGCGGGGGAGGCACGTTCCACCCCCAGTCAGTTTACATAGGTACCTTACCTATGTAGGTAGGTACCTAGGTAAGTAGGTAGGTAGGGAAAGGGAAGGGGCTCCAGTTGGCAGCAAGTTCCTGGAACAGGGTCCTCCGCCTCAACTATTCGTCATTCTTCTCCTTCTTTGTATCGACTTGGATCCCAGGAGCCGGCCATCTCTCACCTCGTTAGGCATCGAATTGAACACATTCACCCAAGTACCACTACAAGTATTCGCCTAGGCCGAGAGCACGTTGTCTCATTAGCTACCCCGCTTACGTTTTCATCCTCGAACGACGTGCCAGCGTGAATACACTGACGATACCTACCTACCTACTTAGGTACCTATATACGCTAGGAACCATCCTCAGTCCGCATCCGTAAAGCAGATCTCGACCATCGTTCCCCTCAAAACCCCAACGAGGCCTCGAACAGATGGTCCTCCCACCCGATACGACGCCAAACCCAGGTCCCAGCTCCCTGTTTCTCCCAGCCATGTCCGCCGCAGCCGCAGAATCAACCTCGTCCGAGGCGCCGACCTCGACCTCGACCTCAACCTCGACCTCTGCCCCGGCCCCGGGACCCCCCGCCGCAACCCCTCTCCCCCCTCGCCCCAAGTCTCCGGTCCAGCAAAGCCCGGTCCCTGTCACCCCCGCCGCTGCCGCTGCCGCTGCCGATCATCCTCGTCCTTCCCCGGACTTCGAGCTTCCCAAGCTCCGCCTCGAGATCCGGGACCTCAACGACCCGGCCGCCGTCCATTTTCTCTCCGCCGTGAATGCTGGCAGCGCCCTCACCACCGCCGTCCGCTCCGTCCTAACCCTGCTCTACGAGTCTCCCTCGTGCCACACCACTCACGTCCCGTCAACCCGTTCCGTCACCCTCATTCTCCGTCCTATGGGCGGCGTCGCCTACACTACGGGCTCTGACCTCGACGACGACCACAAGGAGATCCACTTCTCCTTGTCCTACATCGCCGGCATCTCCGCCGAGCGCCGCACCGACGAGATCATGGGCGTCCTCACCCACGAGATGGTCCACTGCTTCCAGTACAACGCCCACGGCACCTGCCCCGGCGGGCTCATCGAGGGCATTGCCGACTGGGTCCGTCTCAACGCGCACCTGAGCCCGCCTCACTGGAAGCGCGATGCGAGTGGCAACTGGGACGGCGGGTACCAGCATACGGGCTATTTTCTCGACTACCTCGAGGCCCGCTTTGGCGCTGGCACAGTGAGGAGGATTAACGAGAAGCTCCGAACTCAACGGTACAAGGAGAAGGAGTTCTGGACAGAGCTGCTGGGCAGGCCTGTTGAGCAGCTCTGGAAAGATTACGGGGAGAAGATGAAGGATGACGAGGCGGTCATCGTCAACAAGGACGACATTTCCGACGACGATGTGAGACTGGACAGGATGAGGGCTGCCGATGAAAAACTTGTTCCCATCTGAGCCATCGAAGCCATTCCACACATGTCATCAGTTTACCGGTACTCACATACTACTTTTAAGCCACTTCCGTCGGCTGCACGTACGATGGGCGTTCTGCAGTCATGATATAGGGCAAATGTACCGAGACGAGGTGTCTTACGCATGAGGGCTGTGTAGGAGCAGAACTTGATTAAAAGAATGTACCCAGCCGTCCCAGCAAAAGATAAAAATCTATAAACACCCTATTCCCTAGTACTGTTGAGCCTTGAACGCCGTTTCCATACCCCGCCCGTAGCCACGCTCGCGCGAGCCGACTGATTCCAACCGTCATATAGCAAAGAACACACCGGACCGAAACAAGACAGGCTATGCGTGGACACGAGCTTGAGCCGCATCCTGGTTCTCGGTTTCACTGACGACGCTGCCGACCTCGGACCAGCTAGCAGGTGTCATCATGCCCTCGCTCTCGCTCAGCACGTCGTAGTAGCGGCTGTTGTCACCAGCCTTCGATGAGGCGGCATCGTCGGCGACGTCCTCGCCGGAGCCGGCGAGAGAAGCGGAGTCGGTGGGCGTGAGCTCGCCTTCGCTGACAAGCTCGGGCTCGGACATGGGAACGGGGGGCGACATGGGCAGCGGGGAGTAGAAGTTGGAGGCGGTGGAGGACCCTTGCGCCCAGGCCTCGATGGAGGCGTAGGCCTCCTCGCGGTTTTCCTGGCCGGCAGTCATGTACTCGTCGGGGCCGAGCTCGCGGTCGAGAGTTGCGGACTTTTCCGACTCTGAAGGGTCGGCGTCGGCGACGTCGACCAGTAGAGGCATGTGGGAAAGAGTAGCGGCCATGTCTCGGTGGCGTTCGTCAGTGTCGCGGGTGGTGGCACTGTAGATGTCTGACGCGGCCTCGTCGCGGCCGGGAGAAATGCGGGCCGGCTCTTCCATCGTCGGCAGCTCGTCCTGATCGATTTGGTGCTCGTCGGCAAAGGGGTTGGCGTAGAGGGAGGAGTTCAGCCCGCGGACACCTTCGGGGCGGCGACGGACAAGGCCCTCGTCGTCGTGGACGTTTGCGCCCGTGTTGAAGACAAAAGACCCCTTCTCGCCGGTGTAATCCTGCTGCATGAAATCGTCAAAGGACCTGCCCCGTGTGGGCCCGGGTGGCGGCCGCTCCGGCCGACCGGACTCCCCGGCCTCGCATCTCTCTTTCTCCTGCTTGGCCAGGTGGACGGCATTCCAATACAGCAGCTCCTCGCGCTGGCGGCGGCGGGTCTCGTCGTCGGCGTCCACGCCGGCCTCGGCTCCTCCTCGAGACTCTAAGAAGCCATGGGCATCCTCGGGGCGGTTAAACATGGGCGGACGGTCGTCGGGCTCGATCCCCTCGCCCAGAGAATGCAGCGCAACTGCGATGCGCCTCCGGATGTCGTCGGCATAGCGTCGAAGTTCGGGCGATTCGTAAATGGCAATAGCAGCTGCTACGGCGACAGACACAGCAATAACGCCGGCTGAAGCCAAGGCACCGTTATTAACGGGAGGCATCGTAAGGTGGGCAAGATGGTATAAGAGGCACAGATGCTTGGAGAACCAACGGCGGCGGATGTGTGTCAGGGAAAGAGTAATAGGTTGTTCGAGGGGGGGAAACGAAAAGTCGACCCGAGGAAATAACACATAGGATCCCAAGCTCTAAATTGGCCACGCGCTGAACGAGTCGGGATCACTTGGTCCCGGAGGGCATTCGCCACAGGCCTGACCACCTCAGGCAAGCAATGTGATTCGCAACAAGGCCGACGCGGGGTAGCGTGGGCATAGGGAAGAGAGCGTAGGTAGCAAGAGATCGTCGGGCGGTGTTTGGAGAGATGGGGGAATGACATGGGGGGGGAGGGCAGTACACTACAAGCGGTAGGCAGCGACAAGGGATGATTTGTGCATTGTATCACTCACCTTTGGCTGCGATTGGCACGGGCATCTTGAACAAACCCTCTCTGATCAACAGGCCTGACACCGACAATCAGAAAGAAGCTAACGACCCGAAGCTGGAGTTGAAGATGATGAGGAGGAAGAGGGGGGGAGATGAGGAAGAAGTAGGAGGAACAATACGGATGAGGGATGGGCGTGGCAGTGCGTAGGTAAGTAAAAAAGACTGCGGTGTGGTGCGGCGGCAGCAGCAGGCAGGCCAGTATGACTTACATACGACAGTACCTGTAGGGATTGCGTACCCCTTCGACTACGGTGTAGGCTTCGAGCGAGTCAAACGAGGCGAGGCAGCTGTGTAACCCCTGGCGGCTCGTTGGGTGCCCCCATACCGCTATCCGAACAGGAGAGTACCTCTACCTTCTCCCACGACAGTCCGGATCCAGGGCGGCCGCGTAGGGGTGGTGGACCAGGAACGTTCAACCAATAGTCCGCCAGTGTTAGAGTAGAGTTAGGGGGGTCCCTGGTAATGGGCTGCGTAGGGAGCGTCATGAGTGGCTTGGTATCGATAACATTTAGGGGGCTGGCCTCGTGGTGCGCCTGGCTGCCAGAGCGGCATGGACATTTTGGTCCGAGTCCGTGGCGTGGCCAAACGTTCGACGAGTCACCTCCTTGAGGGGGGGCGAGAGAGGGGAAGGGAGCTTGCATTCTCAGCCGATTTGGTTTGGGGTGTTTTTTTGGGGGCGCATGGCACACCAAGCGCTCAGCAGCATAACAACACGGTCATGGGGGAATAAGCGGTTTATCGCCACAGCATAAAACCTGACCTCGGGACAGCTGCGGGCAGCTGCACCCAGGCTTCGCACCGCGGTCTGTCTTCTCAACAGGACTCTAGTAATATTTCCTCGACACCACAAGGCCAAGCTGCATCAAGACTTGGGTCGACATCTACCACTCGAGGGCGATGGATAGTGTAGCACGAAACTCGGCGCGAAGAGAGCTCAGGCCGACCGCTAGACTCGGTCGAACGAGGCATGTCAAGCTCATGGGACCGACCCTTGGACTTGGTGCCATTCCACTACCAGTATGGTACCTACCTACCTTATGGTATAGTAACTCACTCCCCGTGTGACCTAGTAGTGGAAGGAATTCGGTTCAACTTCCGCGGCTCCATGTCCAATACGCCACGTAAAGTCCACCGATAACCATATTCTGGCTCATTTGGTATCCGCCTAGTTGAGCAACCCCGTCCACGATTTGCATGACGCGTTGGCGCCTGAAACAAGTACGGAACCGGCCGGTCGTCGACTGGAGTTGCCTGCATTACGAAGATGGCCAGCAGAAATAAATCCAGTTTCTTCCATCCCACAGGGTTCACAAGATCCACAGACTAAAGTAGAACGTCAGCTCCTATCCCCCCGCCTTTTTATTCCGTCTTCCATCCCGGAGCACCTTTCGTTCCGCATTGACTTGACGGCACCCCCGCCTGCAGGTCTGTGCACCCGTGTTTTCCGACCCACTCCTTCCGGTTGGAACATGTCCGGTTCGGCGCCGAGTGGCCCACTTCACCCGATCGACCGGCTCGCTAGCCTATCGTCCATACTACGTGATGCACAACCCAAATGCATCTCCAGGGGCAATGGAAACTCCCTTAAGATACCCTTTGTTATTTTTTCATTTTGGAAGGTGTTTTTCTTTTGTAACAAGGGCCAGAAAATCAAGGGTTGTTGGTATCTCGTCGAGTAATCAAATTTGTATTGTAAGTTCAAATAGGGGGCCGGCTCGTGCCAATGGCCAGCCCGTCGGGTTTGCCATCACGCCCTGTTGTAGCGGAAACGGTCCCGGACGAATATGGATCTAATATTTTTGTTTGCATAACGCATGTGTATGCTCAGGACGTGGCAGCTGTAGGAACCTCGAGAAAACAGAGACCTTGAGCTTGAGAAAATAACCCAAATCAGAGGCAGGTGTTTTTCGCTTCGAGTCGGCGGCGCGACTTCCGTTCACATGCCTTATGAACTTCAACGTAGCATAACCGCGATATATTCCGGCTCTGCATTTCCCTTGCTCGGTCACAAAAAAATGGAAGGTTTTCTACTAGGGGAATCGGGGACAATGGCTTCAATAGACGTATTGTTTGGATCTGTGCACTCAGACTTACAGGCCATTCTCTCCTATTCGAATTCGGGGATTCGAGAGTGCTGTAGTGCCGCAACAAGCAGTAGGCAAACAGTGCCCCCCTGCGTCGCTTAGGATACGAATTGCATTCGTGCGCGTTGTCCTCGCACAACCATTTCGACGCAAGTATCGTTGTGTGTCTATATCTAGACAATCTGGCTTTGTTCCGACCCGACAAGACTAGGAGGTGCTCTAGGCACGGGCAAACGCGGTCAAGATAGCTGGATGATCTGTAGTGATTAAGAAGAAAACCAAGTATAAAAGCCCCATCCTTCGCAGCCTCCACGATGTTCCTCGGCCATACAAACAAGATAAACATTGGGTTTGACCATATTTACACACACTTCTGGCTCTGGTTTCTTCCCAGGTTGCAATCTGTTCGCCAGAATGAAACTCACCACCGTCGCTACCAGTATCTTGGTCACCCTTGCCGGTACTGTTTCCGCTGCCAAATGCTACCCACGTTATGCTTTTGCGTTCAATCAGTAAGTGATCCGAGAGAATCCACCTCTGCCATCCGCGGCATCTTCAGAATGCCCCCTGCCCCCCTTCCGCCTCATAATGCTGAGGCATTTGCATCCTTAACCTCTATTCTTCATCTTCTTTCGTTCTGTGACCGAACACAAAGACACCTCTCAAGAACTGCCTGTGTTGCACGGTTACTCAGCATGCTTTCTGTCTAGTTACAAGGTCACCGCCTCCGGAGTTGATGACATTCCCACTGTCTGCGGTCGCCTCTGGAAGTACCTCAGAAGGTTCTCCTGTAGTCCCTCGCAGGCGCAGTAAGTCCATAGCCGCATCTGCTTATCTCCGGTCCTCTCACTGACATTTATGGTGTCTGCTAGCTGTGGAGGTAATTACGGCAACCTCCAGTGGAACTTCTATGCTACGAAGTTCTGCAACTCGGGAATGATCGGCTCATCTTGGTGGGAGGCCACCGGCAACGACTTTGGATCCATTGACTGCTAGTTTTCTTCGGCGGCCAAGTGGCAGTATCACGAGGATCAGAAAGAAGGGTTTCGGGTTGACAAGCATTGGTTTGTAACGAATGGTTCTGGGTAGATCATGCCTGGGGTTTCTGGCACTGAGTGGCTATTGTCATTGGGCGTTTCAACTAATGTCAATATACTCGATGTCCAAAGGTCATCACTCGCGGACTGAACGGTGTAAATCAAACGGACCGTGACCGATGCCTGCCTTTCAACTCGTTACCAGGTGCTTATTCGCCGACCAGTCCTGAATGTTGCAACTTGGATTGCAACTTAACATTATTTCGTGGCATCAAGTATCAGTCAGAACCAAAATCCAAATGTTATCAGAGAGACTCGGCTGAGAGGAGCAAACTCATCCACCAAAAGACCCTGCCATTTGCTTTTAGTAGAGACAGACATAGGCATAGAACAGAATGGTACCAGTCCAAACATTCAAACTCTGGTTTTATGGAACTTCGCTGTGTTACACTGATGCGTGATCGGTCTCTCAATGGGTACACCGGCTTACCCATCAGACTGTACCATCCAGTAACGGCTGAGCGCTCATCATGCCCCAATCATATCGAACATCCTCACGAGAAACGACAGAGTCCGGCCGTACGTTTCTGCTGAAGGGGGACTCTGCATGGGCCCCAGGTCCTGTGCGTCGAGACATGTGCACCTGTCCCGTCCGACCACCGTTACGCCCAGACCAGCGAGAGCAAGACGACTCTTCAGGGATTCGTTGGGACTCAGCTCGTCTTTGGCGTCGGTTTCTTACCTCAAACCACCACCTTAACTTCACCCTAGCTCACCGGGGTACGTCATCTGGGTGGCATGCGGCTTATCGAGCCACTTCCAAGGCCGATGCGCCTTTGGAGCTCGTTTCGCGTGGCACTCAAGGATGTAGACGGGCTAGCTATGCCTCTGGGAAGAACGCCATCCATATTCACAATAACCTTGGCATCTAAACATTCAAAAATTCTTCTTGGGATCCGATTCGCAGACTGGATGCCAGACTGTGGTGGCAACCTTGGCATTTGCAATCACAGACGCGCCCGCCTCAGACACTCTATGTTTGCCGTTCTGTTTTATCGACACCACCACCCGAACCCCCGAGAGCACATATGGTGCCCGCTGGAATCTATTGGGCGATGTATCCAAGCTAACAGCCCAACGTTGGAGGTCGAGCAAAATGGACACCGACACCGGCCCAGTCGGTCCCCACTTCGCCGCTCGGGGGGCCCGCCCACTTTCGGTACCGAGTCGGTGATTACTGGCGACATGGAAAGCGAGGAACGGGGCACCCCCATCACGAATTTGCCGCTCAGGCGCAAGACGCAGGTGAACTTGGTGACCCGGGGCCCACTCGGCAGGACTGCCGTCACATCTGGCGGACCGTATGGCGAAAGTGGTAGCAATGGGAACAACGATAGCCATTACTCAAACCGAGGACCCGGTGAGTGCAAGATAACGCTACGAGTCTCAACGGAATGATGGACCGTAGACTGATGTATGCTGAAGCATTCTCCGCAAGCCGAGCCGCATGCTGTGGGCAATCCGCATGCCCAACAAAACCATGCATGCATTGCATGCAGCGCAGTGCCTCCGCCATCGGGGATAGACTCGTTCCTCCACGGAAGTGCCGGAAGTTGGTCCACCCGTAGGGGGGCAGACTTGGTGGGATCCAATGCACCCAGTCTGTAACCATTGGAATGAAAAAAACTTGAATTTAACTCCTGAACAATAGCAATATAGGTGGCAGCTTCACGCTACATATTCTGGACAACGCCCAACCGTGAAAACTCCGTGCAGATCCTGCTTAGCCCTAATGTAGCTTAGTGATGTTATCTGAATAGTCTTGGTCCTGATCTCAAGTCCCCAATATTGTTTCCACTCATCACGCCTTTCGTGCTCCTGGAGGACTTGCCGCGCATCGGGAAGATGGAAGACCAGATCGCAAGGGTGGTGGTGTGTGGAGACCGTTGATTGCCGTCGATTCCGACCAGGTGTCGGAGAATATGGTTCATTTCTGTCCGTTCATCCGTGTCTCACTCTATTGCAACGGCGTGGTTGTGCCGTGAATAGTGCGGCGAGCCTTGCTTTTCCCAACGCCGTTCCCAGTCCCTCTTTTTGAATCCTGCTACCGTATGACCCATACCCACTAGCCACTCTATCGAGGGAGTTGTTTAGTGGTTACTGCTGACGGTAGAAGCGGATGAGGAGCTGGCCTGTGAGTCTGACGAGTTGGTCCTGGTGGCCTTGATGCGCTCGCTGAGAGGAAATGTCAGTACTCGATCACGGCAGGTCGGGGAATGATGAGGCATACTAGGAAGACCGGTCCTGGAGATGGCACTCATACTTGGCACCGCCAGTCTTCACGTGGAAGCGAATGCCCTTGTTCCCAAGGACGGCCTGGAGCTGGCCCTTCTGAACGTCGGATGAAGGCATTTCGATAACAGGGTGTTGTTATTGGAAAATTGTGAAGGTATTGAAGTGACTGTTTTCCAGAAGTGTACAATTAATGAATTAGAATGCGACTACGTAGAGAATGCGGCAAAAAGAGTAGGCGGATTGAGCAAACGAGCCACGGTGATCGAAGGAGGGGGAGAAGAGCTTCAATATATAGTAGAGGACATGCAGAGGGACTTTGATGGTGTGCCGACTTATCCAGGGTTATCGGCCGCATCGCACGTAAACTCGTGGCATGTGGTGAACACGGTACTGACGAAGCTTGTTGGATTCGGGGACGAGGACGAGCCACGGAAACGGGTACGGGAAACCCTCCTGCGGCCGCGTCCAGGCAAGGCAAGTGAAGCCGACGTGCGGGATATTTTGGGGACTCGGTACTGGACTTGAACACCTACCCAACGGTGAAAAGGTAAGGTAGGTAGGTATCTATTCGTACATCATACTTGGTCCATCCTTATACCACGCGGGCTGGGTTACAGCACGATTTCATGCTTGTCTGTGTGTCGAGGCGCGAGGCAGCGAATGAACACACGGACAACGGAAGACTCGGACTAGAGTTCCTGGTCCCATGCCGCCGATGTGGGGAGCTTAAACGAGGTACCCAGGTGCGCGGTACGCGGAACCCGGTATCTGCCAAGTCAAAGTTGCGGGAGCAGTATTCGGGGACTGATACCAAGATATGCCGAAGCAGGATGGTACCTCGGATCAACGTACCAAACACGTACCGCTCTGCAGCCCACAGAAGCGTTTCCGCTCCCGTCCCTTGCCAACAAAGAGGAACAGATGCAGAGCCCCTTTACTAGCACTCTACATTAGCGTGGGGTTCCGCAACGGCGGTGAGATCCGGACCGACGAACCAAATGACTCCTCCAAGGTCCTCCGCTCCAACGGGAGGATGCTTCATCCCGGTTACTGGCTCGCCTTGTTTTCATGGACGAGCGCCAGAACAAGAAGGTCATCAGGCGAGCGGGCCCACCGATCTTCCTGCGAGTCTACCGTCGCGAGTGCGCCTCCGCCCTGCCGCCGGCCTTGTCTCTGTCTATGCCCACAACGGCAGTAGGGCTTGAGCTCTCAACCGCAGAGTACCTGATCAGAGGAGGTCAATACCTGGTAAGACCCAAGTGCCTTTTCCCTCTTTTGGACGGGCTCACCCACACGACCTTTTGATGTCGCAGAGGGCAATCCATAATGCTTGTGACTGTGACCAGTGACAAGAGGGCAAGGACTCATATTGCCAACCGGGCAAATAGACCTTTGCGGACAAGAATGCTTCTAGAAGCATTCCACCACTCGCCAAGCATTCACGGAAGCTTGGTCCTGCCCAAATCCATGGTGCCATCCCATCGTTCATCCACGCGCTCCCATGCATCATCCCTGATAACAGGGCAAGCCTGTCTTTGATCGGTACCAGCATGGACCGATACACTGTGCTCAGATCCTCTCAGTAATAACCGCGCAACAGTAAGCTAACAAGACATCGCCGGAAAGATTACCGCTGGCAATAGCAGCCGGAGCCATGGAGCAGGTGACGTAACAACTGGTTGAGACGACTCAAACGGCAGCTCAACTCGCCTGTCCCGAGCGTTGCGAAGCGTAGACATCACCTTCAACAAGAAACACTGTTCGAAGGCCAGAATTTGGACGGAGAGGAACGAGGCTCTGCCCCAAAGATACTTCACTCGTACAAGGCAGCATGTACTCTCTGTCGAACCCCTCCCAGGACATGCTCCAGTCTCGCCTAACGGTTGGCTTTGCATTACCGAGGTCAAATCAATACCACCTCCGAACGCGCTCTCGCCTGTGCGCCGAATCTCTGGTGGTTTACTGTTCATCTGAATAGACTGCAACTCTCTCCCCAGGCCGGGATTCCGACGCAAGAGGAGCCGTGCTCATGCAGCCCGTGGTTTGCGCGGGGCAGGCTTGCTTGTCTTGACGGCGACATCCCAGTGATCCCACCGATCCCAGTGCTTCCGTTCCATGAAACACCGACTCATGTGGGAATCTCGGGTCGTATGTATCCCCCGTAACATGCTGTGCGCCGACAACTCCAACTTAAAATCGACAACCCCACCGTTTCAATCGAAGCACGCTCACCTTCAAGTCTGGTCGGAGGAGAAAGGGGAAGAAAACGACAAACGAGGGTAGAAGCCGAATACAGGAAGGCCCAGCTCTCTGGATCAACCATGCCCTCGGGAGACTAGCCATCACCAAGCCTTGACCCAGATCTCTAGTCAGATAACCTGGGACCGACCGGCGGTCTCTTGAGAATGAGCCGTCGGACGGAGATCTGGCGGTCCGCCGAACCGCACTGGCAAGTGGCAGGTCGTTGGTTTTCATTGAGGACCGGGGCCAAGACTCAGTCAAGTAGGACGGACAGACAAGGTCTGAATAACTAGGCAACAAGTGACGAGACCTTTCCCGGTATCCTCTTTCCTGTGCCTGACCGCCCAGTTCTCGCGTTTAGACGAGAGACACCCCCACTGGCTGCCCGTAGTGACACGATCGCGAAGATGAGGATCCAGCGGCCCTCAACTCGACGCAGAATAGAGAGACGACGCGCAACCAGCCAACTAACCAGACCCCCGATAACCAGGCCATGATAGTTTCCTCACGGCGAAGGTGACTAAACGACAGCCTGTCTTCTAGCATGTTATCCCTCTCACGCATCCATGACCCCCCTGTTGCGTGTCTTTATAAGGGGATCGGTCGACTTTGAGGGGTCGTATCGTATCGCGTTTCTTCGGCCCCAAACCCATTACTGAAGTGAAGATGAGGGACTTGTTGCTGGTTACGATGGGTGCCAGACTTGACTTCCAGAGAGAGCGGATAAGAGAGAGAGAGAGAGAGAGAGGGAGGGGATCACAATGGCAGCTGTGCTCTGTCTTATCCCTTGTCGACCTTCCTCCGCCGTCCGCAGCCTCTGGAATAGGACCGTGGCAGTTTGATATCATCACGGTGCATGCCGTCTGATATTAAGAGTGTCTTTGTTCCACTGCTACAAACCCGCTCTTCATGCTGCTCTGACGGCATGCTTCGAGTGACTGGGAGGGTGCTCTCTACTGCTTGTTGCGGTCTTTCTCTGACCATGTAGACGAGACCGCCAGTTGCACCTCATTCCCGCACTGCAACATCCGGACCGCAGATTTCTCCCGTCCAGTGTCGCTCTATCCAGACGATGTGGCCTCCCACTCGCTGAGCTGTCAGGTCGTATTCGGGCAGCCGATGTCACCCACCCAGACGAATATATCAAGCCTCACTCCCGACCCGTGTCCGCCCGCCGTTCCGTTGGTGCTCTCTTCTCTCTTGGGAGCAGCCGGGCCGACGCCGTCAGTCAAGCTCGTCAAAACCGTTAGGCAGCTCTCATGTGGCCGAACAGACGCCAAGACAACATCGTCCGTAGACTTGTATATGCAGCGGTTTTGGCAAGCATTCATCCCTCCAAGCACCAGGCTCGTCTGACGCTCGCGACCACGGACATGAATTGCGACGCATCAGTCTCGAGGGCCAAGAACACCCTCGTATCACGGCTGTGACGTCTGGTGCTCCTCCTACCAATCAGACGCCAGATTCCTCGGAAGAAAGTGGTCAGGAGAGAACTCACCCAGAAAGGGTAGGTGGGCATCCTTGGTCATCTCCCTCTCCTACCAACCAGGCATGTGTTCCCAAACCGACGTCTCTCGGTGACACAACCAACGTCGAGACAAAACGCCAGGGACGAGAATTCGACATTCGACGGCCTACACACCATTGGTCACTTCCCAGTGGACTGCGACCTGGCTGACTCACGGAAACGCCTGTCTGCTGTTCGGCTACAGCACCCAATACGTAGCCTGTGGTTGCAGGCGGACCTAGCCCTCGACCGAAGCTCACACCTCCGTCACTTGCTCAACTTTGACCAACGGAGCCAATGATGGTGGCGCACACACGCCGCGGAGGCCAAGGGTTCAGTCCTTAACGAAGACCTCATAGCCTCGAGGCACGGCCGCTCGTACCACGTGGGTTCCATCCGCCATCGGTTCCCAAAGGTGGTGGTTGTCGAAACCGATGGGTATGGCGGGCCAACAACCCATCTTTCCGTCGAGCTGGCGCTGACCTGACACGACACGACTCCGGTTCGTGAGAGTTTCCACCTGAAAGCCCCCCCCCCCCGAAAAACAGACTCTCAGTTTGGACGGCGCGCTGTCAAACGAAGGCCTCCTCGTGAGCGGATGGGCAATGTTTATCTTCCGATGTTTATTCCTGTCGAGACGGACCCAGCCGGACTCATGTCTCAGGTGAGCACGTTGCGTAAGTCATCGCTTGGTGATGTTCAACGGGGCCCGGACTTTCTATTCTGGAGATGCTCGCCGCTAGGTATCTCGCCATCAGCGCCTAGCTGGGCAACCGGCACAAAAACAAGTGCCGATCGAGGCGCCGCCGGTAGCCCTTTGCAGACATGCAGCACAGAGTGACGGTGGCGCCGTTGCGCCCAAAGCCAATTCGCCCCCCATGTACACGCTACTGCTGTATCCGTACACCGTACCGAGCATCGGACTCTGCCCGCGATGCATGTGCGGCCAGAGCAGCCGATGAGGACGGGGAATGGGAATAAGAAGCGGGCAGTAATGCGTGGCATGCACTTGGACCACGCGGCGAGCGACTGTGCGCTTGCTTGGATACTTAGTAATGCCACCACGGAAGAGGCTGCTGGGCCTTTTTTGGGGGACCACTGGACCGTGTCGCGCGTAGATCTGCGCGGCTATTGCTTAGTGCCTACGTTCGTCAGATCTGCTGGTCCCTTCTTCTGGCCGTTAGACGATCATCATTGCCGTATCGTTACGTGCCGATGCAAAGATGGGATGTTGGCGTCACTGGCCCGTTTTGTTTTGTTTGTTTGTTTGTTTACTGTCACTGACTGAAGTTGCCACTTCGTTGGGTACACTTTTTTCTCCAGAACGGAAAAAAAGGAAAGAAGAAAAACTTAAAAATCCAGCAAAGTTAAACACATTTGGAGCTTTTGAGGACGAGGTGAAGGCAAAGTCTCGACAGTAAGGGACATCCCGGCCGAAATGAGATGAACAACGGTTGCCTTGTAAGGCTGTGAACCGGGTTCGGCAACCTCACGCTCGCGAGTTTTCACTGGGCCGAGACTGTTGCAGTATCTACTATGTAGGTATCCGTACTACATGTAGACGTTGATGCCGCTGCCAATTTCGTTGATTTCCCTGTCTGGCCACAGTGTTGCGTCGTTGGGAGCCGCCACCTACCCTCCATGCCCCTGCCGCAGGTGGCCTTCGGGCTCTGCAGAGTTCAGACCAAGAAACTCAAGACACGAGATATTCCCGCATGCTGGGTTGTGCTCTGGCAACTCGGGGGCTTACCTCAGACCAGACCGGGTCCTGAGTGTGGGTTGGTGGAGGTCGTAGAGGACGCTACTGCAGGGAACAGCATCACCACGTCAGAGCGATCTCGCCGGCTCTGGTGTGTGCGCTTTCCAAGGGCCGACGACGCAGGGTTTGGCCAGGAAAAGGGAACGGCGCGTGGTCGCGGGAAAAGAATGTGCTGCTGACGCTGCATCTCGGACGGCTAGCTTGGGCTGGACCGATAGGCTTACTCGAGAGAATTTCTCCGAGGCGGGATGATATTTGTTTTGACAGCGGCTGGCGGCCGGGGGAGAAACGGCCGGCCTTAGGAGGGCAGGAGATCGGGAGGACATCCCGGTAGTGCCGGCAGTCTTGCATGTATTATCAATAGGGCCCCAGTCGATATCAGAAACTGGGGGGGGGAAGGGGGGGACTCCACAAGAGCCTCGCTTTGAAGACCGTTGTCCCGTTGTCGTCGTATGTATCCGTAGTCGTCGTCGTCGACATAATTTGCCCATCAATCGCGCGTGCCCAACGACGCAGAACCAATCGGCGGGTAACTTGAGTGTGTACACCTGTGGGAAGGTTCAAGGCTGCAGTACGCAAAAATACCAAAGAGCTGCGCGTGCCGTGGTACTCTCCGACCACGGTTGCTTGTACCTAGAGCGGCATCCCGTGTTTTGCACGAGCGCCGTGTCTTGGTCCCGAAGAAGGGTCGGATGGCATCTGTACTGGCCGAGCGCCATGCAAAACGTGGACGGTGAATGCAAACATGGGTTGAGGAGGTAAATCAGCGGTCAGGGGTGCAATGATGCACAGCGAGCTGGAGAAAAGGTAATCTGAGTCGTAGCTCGTCGCTGCCCCCCCC